>JAYDZG010000008.1:5620987-5631068 GCA_034509265.1 Microcambeva bendego | reverse complement strand
TGTCTATTCCATTTGCACAACAGCATGTGAAATTGATTGTCAATCAGTGCTGCTTCCTAAGTGGACAGTTTGATTTCGCAGAAGTTTGATTTACTTGGAGTTATATTGTGTTGTTTAAGTGTTCCCTTCATTTTTTTGAGCAGTGTATAAAACAGATAATTGTGCATATGCATACAACGTGACCAATGTTCTTGCCTTTTAAATTGTAGTTCGGATTCCTTTGAATAAAGTAAAGGAAGATTGGGCAAAAATCAACGGGCCGTACCAAATCCAGAGGTTGGCCGAACACTATGGGATCTTCAGAGACCTCTTCCTCACGGCCTATTTTGAACCACGAGTCATGTTGAAGGTGGCATTTGGAGACGATTGTACTGACATGGTCCATTATGGCAATCATATACTACCTAGTCAGGTAACCCTATTTATCATCATTAATATTAGTGCTATACCAGATGCTTTTTAAGAATCAGCATTTGCCTTTTTATGTGTTACAGGCATCGACAGCACCTAATGTTAGTTATGAGGCAGAAAAGAATTCATTTTGGACACTCCTCCTAACAAGTCCAGGTACAAGCAATTTTAATGTAAAGTGGATTTTTCTACTATATGTAGGGATGCACAAAAAGAACTGATGTCACTATATAGAGATGTAAGGTTAAAGGATCAAGGTCACCATGTTTTATCATATGTGATTGGAGCAGTTGTCAGTTACAGATGGAAATAAATACTCTGAGTACCCAGCTTTCTTAGTGGTTTTAGTGTCAAAAGTGGACATATGTGGGAATCTGAAGCAGGCTAGTTGTTTATTTAATTATTAAATAATTGTAATTTTAACTTTCCTTTCATTAAGGAATTTATCCTGAACGATCCTGTACTGTATTGGTAGTATAGGCTGCGTTTTCATTTGAAATGTTAAAATAGCTTACTGCTATTTACGTTTTACTTAAACATCTTATAATAATAATAATAATAATAATAATAATAATTAGTATTATTATTATTATTATTATTATTATTATAAACCAATAAAAATATTAGCAATAACATTTGAAATTATTATTACTATTATGTTGTTTTTTTTAAATAGAGGATCTGAGCTGCCATCTGATCACCACCTGGTGGTAATTTGGATCACATGATTTGGGAAGATTGGGTTCAATCCCCATGTAGGGCGATCTAAGTCCTTTCTGTGTGGAGTTCTCCCCGTGTCCATGTAGGTTTTCTCTGGGTACTCCAGTTTCCTCCCACTGTCCAAAGACATGCTACCAGGTTGATTGGAGACACTGAATTGTCCTGTAGGTACATGCGATGGACTGGTGCCCCACCCAGGTTGTTACCATGTGCCTTGCACCCGTTGAGATAGACTCCAGCACCCCTCTTCGACCCCAATTAGGATAATGGATTAAAGAAAATGAACTGAACTGAAGATGCCAGTCAGAGCGGGCAAGCCCAACTGTATAGTGAGGGTTTAATGGGAACGTCTGGCAGAAGGACTTGTGAAACACATCTTTAACTCTCACCTCCGGCCCAGCATCAACCATTTATCAGAGGAGGAGGGACAGTGAGTCTGAATGCACCATGTTCCACTTCTCCATTGTTAAGGCAGCTGACTAGCTGTGGCCGCAAGGTAGTTGGTGCATATCTTTGAACCCGATGGTGCTGGGTTTGCCTGTGGGATTCCAGAAGCAGCTGACTGGTATCAACCGGTCAGACAATCTTCGATTTTGGTCATCGCCAAGTCCCAGATGTGAAGGGAGTTTGGTTAGGCCTTGGAAAGTGATTTTCCTTCCTGAGTTGCCTCCTCATAGCCAACCCCAAATCAGTGTGCCACTAACACTATATAGTGGAGGTGGTACTCCACAGTTGACACAGTGGGCACGCCATTTTCTTTTCACTAGAGGGTTGTCCTTGAGACTAAGGAGGTTCTCCAAGTATTCCTTTCACTGCCCAAAGTCTGGGAACCTGGGAGGATGCAGGTAGTTATTGTCAGGGCTCCAGGTGTGTTGAAAATCCGTTCATTAAAACTCTGGATGTTGTGGGGCCGTTTTGGCTGACACACCTTTTCAACATTGCTTGGACATTGGGGGCAGTGTATTTTGATTAGCAGACTGGGCTAATGGTGTCTCTTTTTGAGAAAGAATGTGTTTCAACTACAAGGGAATCACACTCCTCAGCCTCCCTGGTAAGGTCTATGCAAGAGTACTGGAGAAGATAGTCTGAGTCTAGCTCATAATCATATTAAGGTGCAAAAATGCAAAAACATCAACAAAGATGCATGTAATGTTCACAGTGGTACATCAGCTGATACATAAACAGATTAAGATAGAAAAGTGCCAAATGAGTCTATCGTTTGTTTGAGTCCATTATGTTTGTGAGAGAGTTAAAGTCTTTTGAGTGTCTTTTTTGTGTTCCATCATGTGTCTGAGTCTATTTGAGAGTCCATGTTGTGTGTGTCAGAGTCCAGAATTTGAGGACTCTTGTGGGATGAAGCTGTTGGAAGCTGCATTTGACTGTTTTCAGAGTATTCTGTGTTCTGTGACTGTATTCCAGTCACTTTTATTACGCACAATGTCTTGGCTGTGGGTGAGAAGTTCGGTCATCTGCCAGTTGAGAAGGCTTGATAATCTGGTCAGTATGCCTCCTGGGTGCCTCCCTGGGAAGGTGTTCCAGGCAAGTCCAACCAGGAGGAGACCCAGTTGGAAGACCCAGGACACTGGAGAAATTCTGTCACCCAGCTGATCTGGGAATGCCTTGGCATCCCTTTGGTAGAGCTGGTGGATATGGCTAGGGAGAGGGAGGTCTGGGCCTATTTGCTTAGGCTGCCACCCCCATGAACTTCAGACAAGTAGATGATGATTGACAGGTTTTTATTGCTCTGTGCATGGAAGGACGTGTAAAGTTGCAGTGGGGGAATAAAGGCCTGACATCGTTGATCCAGAATTGAATTGTGCAGTTCCTTCTACCACATGCTTTCTAAGCTGCGAAATGATTTAAATAGTGCAGAGAAAATAAAGGTAAAAAAACCCCCAGTAAAATAACAGTTATTGGCATCATGTTTAATTTATTGCTATTTGTAGGGTCTAAACAAAGGGGTTGTATGAACAAGTTTTTGTTGTGCTTCCATCATGGATGTCAAACTCTGGCCTGGGGCGGGGGGCAAGTTTGGCCCGCAGTGTAATTATATTTGGCCCATGAGAAAATACCAAATGTCTACTTGGCCCACCTGCAAACACAGTATATCAAAGTGTAGTGAACAGGCTTGTTCCAGATTCATTGTTTAAGCAAAACTTGAGTTTGTTTCTATGAAAAGGTTATTTGGTATTTTTTTGAGGGTTTCTACAGTGAAAACTCAATGTAACCCATATTTGAGCCTGTAACCTGAACTGAACAATAATCATAGGAGAACACCAAATTTTCATTTTCTTAGACCACATATCCTAATTAGGGTTGGGTAGGAAGTGCTGGAACCTATCCCAGCTGTTGTATATATGTTTCATTGCACGGATTGGGTTAAAATTCAGAGGACAATTCCACTTCACATATATGTATGCTGCAGTATTTTCTAAAAGGACTATGTTTACAGTGGAAAATGTAGTAAGGTGTGGCAATTGGCTTAAGCTTAGTCGATATGTTTTTACAGATGAGCATTTGCAAGATGGTGAGCAAGAATATGTTCATTGGCTGGTGTAAGTATATTCTCATTTCTAACTTCCATAATTCCAGTATTATGTAATGGAAGACACCAACAAATTTTGTATCTATGCAGTGGGAATATTTCTGGAAATTCTTTACATTCTGGGGAGGAAATCTGCAATTACATCAGCCCTTTTCCTGCTAAAGGAACAGGATTTCACAGATATATCTTTGTCCTGTTTAAACAAAAAAGCTTTGTTGACTTCAGCAGTGACCAAAGACCATCTCCCTGGTGAGTTGATTAAAGCAGAAAATGGATGCTGAGATGTCTACATAGAGAAAATCTATTACTGAAATATATTATCAGTACAGCATTAAAAAGTGATGCTTCATGCCATAAACCAAAGGTTGTCCTTATTAACTGTCATAGCTGCTAATATCTTTTTTTTTTATCTACAATCAACCAAATATTTGATTAGTGTTCATGGTTAATTGTTCATGGAATTGTGTTATATAAAGAAATCAACTGCAGCACAAAAGTTTGATAAGCTATAAGTGCATAGGAAAAATGATAAATCGATTATTAGTAATTGAAGTCAAAAGAAGGTTACACCAAGTGATGTGATTAATAGTAGTGCATTTTGACATGGTCAAGTGAACTAGATGAAAAAGACTGAACTTTGTCAAAATTAGTTTTGTTTATTAAAATATATAATTTCTCCATTGACTTGAGACTTTTTCTCCAGTAACACAGACTCTGAGACTACTTTTTAAGGTGGTGGTTAGAATATTTCAGATAGACATGAAAATATTTGGATTTGGGGTACTTTGGGGGAATGGCCCTGTGTGCAATGCTGTTGAGTTTTGCTCGCTTACCAAAACAACATTGTGTGTGTGAGCAGTTACAGTCTGAAACAGCGAAGCTTTAAAACACTGGACTTCTACAGGAAATATGAAGATTTGATCACCCCTGCAGGACTAGCTTTCTTTCAGAGCCAGTGGGATGAATCGGTTACCAATTTGTTTCACAACCTGCTAAGTAAGTTCTTCACACACAAACATGAATGCATTATGTTAACAGCAAAACAGTTGTTGGCCTAAGTTGTTGGCCGTGTTTTGCTACACAAGGTACATTGCTTTTAGAAGGATTTTAGACCCTTTGTGACCTTTCAGGCTTGTTGGGCATCTATGTATTATTATTGGTATTTTTGGGGATGGCTGAGGTTTGGCCAGGGATTAGCTTTCAAATAAAGTGGTGATATAAAATGAAATTAAGTAATTTTAAAAATGATTATACAAATCACTAGGATTCACCTTTTTATTGATACTGAGTACTGGTACAAAGTACAGTAACATTTACAGTTTTTACATGCCCTAATCACTATAAATAAACTCAAAGTTAAGGAAATATAAATATATGCCCTAATACATTTCACACACACTCACACAGATCATGGATGTAGTGCAAGCATAAAACCAATTATAAACGATAATTTATTTATTTATTTATTTATTTTTACAAAAAAGTGCACAACTGCAGCATGTAGGGCAAGTTTGGGTTAAACAAGTTTACTCATTTATGACAGTTTCACCAACTACTTTCTCTCTGCTTTCTTATCTGTTAAAGAAAATATGCACTCATTGCATTGAGCAGAAATGTGCTTTTGTTTGTGCACATTCTCACTGTAGCTGTTATGGCTCTCTCCTCTTTTAGGAGGATAAGTGAGTGTTTTGTTTTGTGATACACAGCTTTCATTATAATAATTTCCTTTACTTATGTGAAGCGAAATGGAAATGGGGGAATTACAGCTGTCGAGAACTGAAAATACAGAATACAAATATTTATTATGGCTCCCAGAGGTGCGAGACTGTTCTTTACGTTTAAAGAGCCATTCAACAGAATCACATCAGTTGCAAACGACATATAACCACAAAATAACCACAAGGCCTATTCAGTAATTTTGTAGTAAAGTTCTTTTGCTATTATTATTACTGTAGTCCTGTAGATTTTACCAGCATTGTCCATTTAAACTTCTGTATTGGCAATTAATTCAACTCAAGTTGCTTTTTCCCCTCCGTTTACACATTCACATTAAATTTTCATTAACACATGTAATGTCTAACTTTTTCATCTGTAACTGACAACTTTCCACTCACATATGCTAAAATATTTCCAAATATTTCCAAACTGATGACATTGCTCCTTCACCTACCTGCTTAACGCTATGTAGCTTTACACTGATATCTTTGCCTGGTTTGGGAGTAATTTTTGCAAGTACATGAGCACAGTATCGGACCTGACACAAGTTTATTGAATTTTAAACATTAAAAATTATTTTGCCTGTTTTACATGTATTGTATTTACTAGTTTAAAAGAAATTGTTTATTGATGTTTTTTGTTTGATGTGAACAAGGTAAAGGGTTAAGAAAGTGAAGAATAACTGTATAAATTATTTATTGTAAAATATTAATTTCTCTCTACAGATATGAAAGAACCAGTGTTTAAATATGACAGGCCTCCAGTGTACCACCCACCCCAAAAAAAATACCCTCATGGCCAGCCCCTCAGATACATGGACCGCTATAGAGAAGGAAAAGAAAACACTTTTGGCATTTATTAATAGTCTGTACATGTGAAATTGTGAAGACATTTCTAATAAAAAAAAACTTTAGATACTGAAAATGTCATTTCTATTTGCAATAAAAAATAAAAAAAGAACAAGAAAGGTTGGTGCAACTTTATGTGGACAAAAATTATATTTTCATTGTCTAGATATATCAACATCCTATATGCTATGAAATATCCACATTGTAGCATCTGTTTTTCTGTCAAATAAGCAATTGTGACCAAATGTACAATGACAAATTTTATTGTATTATATAATTTACTTATTATTGAATAGAAACTTTGTCATATCAACGCTTGCATTTGTTCTTCAGACGAACAAGACTTTATTTCAAGAACTTTATTTTGTAGTAACTTTTACTAAACTGCTTTTTTCAAAATAAGAAACATACCTTTTACTATAAGTACACGTGTTGCTTTATTGAGCAAAACCACTGGCTCTTGCACAATACTGTATATGTATATATGAAAAGGAATTGAACTGAACTGAGCATCTGTTCAGTAAAAGCTCTTTATAAAGTTAAATCTAATTGGCAAAAGTTAGGTAATTTGCAGTTTTTATGCTTACACCCACACTGATTTTTATTATTCTAGAAAAATAATGACAATTCAAATACCAGAGGTTCTGCTCTCTGAACTTCCAATATTGCTACATTTAAGACATTTTGGTTTACAAAGGCCTATTTTTTTTTTTTGCTTAACTGCAATACCAAACGTAACGCAGCACTGTTTGTGTATGACTTATTAGTGTGGTATAAGTGTGGTGCTTGTGCATGGTTCCCCCCCCCCAAAGAAAGACTGCCAATTTTTAACACTAAACATGTATGGCAGTATCACTGGTATGCGGGGTTTAGAAAGTATTAAAGACTTTTGGCACACTTTATGTTTGATAATTGGTATTTATCAGCAATCAGAAAACAATTTACACTTAACCATACATACTATAACATAATGCATGTTTTAAAGGTTTTGAAAAAAAATTATAAATGAAACACATCTATTCAAAAAAAAATTCAGAAACTTTTTAAATCATCTAAAACTGTGCTCATGTGTATACTGTTTTAAAATATTCTTGGCATGTATCTAGAAATCGATGGAATAAAAGAATCTTGAAATAACAAATACAGTACAATGAAATAGAAGCCGACCTTAAACATTATTAGGGTAACAACAAAACTTGAACTAGCCAAATTGGGCCTGTAAAGCAATAAGGTACCTAGTGATGATTATTTTTTCTTTAGATTTTTAAATTTTAAATATTATTTTCATCACTGTGAAGTGAAATTGTTCTCCACATTTTCACCCAATCCGTGCAGTGAAAAGTGAACACGGGGCAGCGGTGGGCAGCCTTAGCCACGGCCTTCAGGGAGCAGATGGAGGTTAGGTGCCTTTCTCTAGGGCACTTCTGTGGTGATCTGTCAGCTCTAAGAATTGAACCGGCAACCTTCTGCTCACAAGCCCAGTTCTCTAACTACCAGGCCATGGCTGCATCTAATGTAAGAAGCAGCCCAAAAATTGATCCAAAAGGTTGATATAGATGGACAGCAATCTCTGTAGCATAAATAAAACCTTTCCCAGAAGCTCTTGCTGAATAAAATGCCTATGACCCACAAAACAACATTGCCCACTAAAGGAATGTACATTATAATGAGCTGGGACAGCTTAAAAATCTGGGCACAATACCATAAATAAAGGCTCAAGACGAAATGGTCACAAATTCCAAAAGACATACTTCAAAGTCTCGTAAGCAATCTCCTCAGAAAAGACACTTTTGTTAAAGCTTAAAGAGGTTGCTCATTTTTACAGTATTTCAGAGTTTAAAAAAAAAGGTAAAATTGCATTTGTTTTTGAAATGCAAAGCCCATGGTCAGGTGTCCAAAATAGTTTTGGCCACACAGTGTTTACCAATGTATTTATATTTCAAGAATGTTAATGTAATGTTTCTTTGACAACAAGAAGTACTAAGTCACCTACATTCCTCTATCAATGTTTTTTATATTATTGATTTTGTACCTGTCACCAGTGGATGTAGCTAGAACACCCCAACTCAAAAAAACGCAATAGATTTATGAAATTTTAGATCTAGCTCCTAAGAATTAGATGGATTCTGAAGGTGTTCCACTCACATATTTTGCCATTTTGACAAACATTTTTTTAACGATTTAAAATGTAAACCATGTAAACTATCCAAATTAAATATGGGTGGGGTGTGAAGATGTCAGATTCAGGACCAGGCAACTTCCAGCATCTCTTTCACATCAACAATTTTCTCTCTGGGCTTTCCAACTGCTTCTCCTCTCCGTACCTCCTCCAAGTTGATTTTCTGCCACTCTGAGAAAGATATGGCTCTCACTCCTGCAAATGTATGGGCAGTTTGTAAGTTACTGACAGACATTCTTAATACACTGTAGTTAAAATAATACACATTATTTTTTAGAAGCCATTTAATTTTGACCTGCTATCACTTGGTAACAGACAGACCCAAGAAACATATTTAATCCCTTTAATTTGACAATGATTTAAAACAACATAACCTCAGAATAGAAAATGCAAAGAACAAAGTAATATGACCAATTCAAGGATACAAAAAGATCTTGAATACGAGCACTGAATGAAAAGTTTTGAATAAAGTGATTGCGTTAACTATGTACACATGATTTATTGAAACGGATTCAGTATGTGAGGGTCTGAAGTTAAGGAATATGTGTATAGATGGTTAATGTATATTTTAACATCCTGTCTGCAGTCCAATTTAATAATTTCTGCAGAACTGGATTAGCAGATCTAGATTAGATGTGAATATTTACCAACGTTTCCTCCATGAGTAATTATCTAGATTAATTTAACCCATTTAAAGCAATTAAAACAGAATGATGCATTGGGAGTGAGACCCTAGGTGTTTAAAGTCTTATGTTAAGAGAACTGTAGTGAAACAGTCAAAGGCTAGCAGAGAAAATAGGTTAACTAAACTGGGAGTAAATATCTGATTGTCTATGTTTTGCGCAGAAGAGTATACATATACCAAAATCAGTGTAAACTTAATTTGATTATAGAAGGGTTAATAGTATTGTAGGGTATTTCACTCCAGGGTTGTAATCCAGGGTTTTCACTCCATGAATGCTTTCTATACTTTTGGTGTATCAGGACCATCATGGATCAGTGTGTTCAAGTAATCAGTAATCGGGCTGGTAGCTGGACTCATGATCGGGGACATGAACAAAACTTTGTTTGACTTGTTAACTCTTCACAGTCTAGATTTTATTGGGTAAATTAAACTTTGCTGTGAGAGAGGTGCCAAACTGGTGTGGGAGGGGTCTTTTTGCCTTTGCAGGGATTTTTATAATAATTAAAATCAATTAAAACCCTGGATCAGTCGGTGTCAGCTGCTTGTGCCATAAAAAGCATGAAACACTGACGCATAAAAGCATGAAACACTGTTTCCCTCTGAGAACAGAAAGGACAGTCCTGAAAATCAGGAGTGATGATGACCCTGGGGAAAGGGTCGTCCTCCTCAGGGCTGATTACTCCTGCACCGTAGTCCTGTAGCAGAACACGTTCCTCAGAGGACAGTGCTGATCTCCAGTGATGCAGGATCTGGGCCACGACCTGGAAGGACCTCACCCCCAGATGCACCGCCAGGTTTCTCTACTCCATCCAACCCAGGCCCAGCAACCTCAACCAGCTTTACAATGTTCGTGGAACCTAGGGTCAGGCTCATTGTAGGGGAGGTCCTGCTCGTCACATCCAATCGTGACCCAAAGACCATAGGTTCCTCCAGAAGCCAGTGTAACGAGGTTTCACCCAGTCTGGACATGGTAAAAA
>JAYDZG010000008.1:5515433-5527567 GCA_034509265.1 Microcambeva bendego | reverse complement strand
TCATTGTGTCAAAGTGTCATTTTGTCAGTGTTGTCCCATGAAAAGATATACTTAAATATCTGCAGAAATGTGAGGGTGTACTCACTTTTGTGATACACTGTATATACTGTATATATACATTCATACTTCCTAATGAACATAAATGGAGAAACTTTGATTATTACACCAAATAAAAGTGAATTTGCCCTGGTTCTTTTCTATGGCTAGCTGCTTGCACCTAAACCACCAGCTAGCCCTATCAGTAAATATAAATGCATTTAAAAACATAAAGTTTTTGCAGGTGGCATATAAGTTTGCTTTAAGAAATCAACATATTGGATGTTCTGGGTATGATGCACTAACACTCCATAGGTGTGGCGCTGCTCTGATAATGGGGTGATGGTGCAGCTCATGGAAAAAACATGTTTTGGATGCAAAGTTATATTTACTTAAATTTGTATTTTAATTTTGGTCACAATTAAATATTAAGAAATTATAATCCTGAGCTGAATTAAATGTATAAAAGCTTAAAGATCTGCTTTTAATCATATTTTATCAGCCAACATTTAAAAATTCCCATCTACTTGTATCAAAAGCTGTTTGAATGGGTCATTTTAGGCAACCATGAGGCATGAAATGATTTTTACCCCCTTTCTCATCTGAGGCATGTCTATTCTTACCATCCAGGCTCATTAAAATATAATGCTGAGGTTGGTTTTATGGAAGAGTGAATCTTAACCAAAGCTGACCCATATTCTCTTCCTACAGCTTTTATTTATTATCAATAACCTTTGTCTTTTTTTGCACCTCAGACTTTTCCTCTACAGCTTTATTCTAAAAGTGTTATTGGCTGCCTGTGGCTTGTTGTATATATATCAATTATCAGTCAAATTGGTACAAATGTGTCAGTTGATGAAATTTTGCTTGATATATTTACTTGTTTTACAATATATTCATATGGCCATTTTCCTCCACCATGCTAGACATAAAAATAAATAAAAATAAATACTAATAAATAAATAAATTATTAATTTATTAAATAAATAAATAAATAAACAAGAAGTTGCAAGTTGCATTACAAGTAAGAAAAGCAAAAATACTATTCTTTCCAGTATTATTATTATAACTCAATATTCATACTGAAAATTAGATCAATAGTCAGATTAAATAGTGAAGTTGAATATTTGATTTGGCTTTGAGCTCATGTGTTTATTCATTTAGTTAGTTTAGTTAATCAAGGTAAATTAATAGTACAAGAGGGAAACATTTTACAAATCCACACAAATCATCATACATTGTTATTTTTCTTTTTGGACTTGCTATGCTAATAATAAAATTTTATTATTATTATTATTATTATTATTATTATTATTATTATTATTATTATTTTATTAGTTTCATTTTGCTCAATTGTATTGGCAATAAACTAAATAAAGGCTTTACCAAAGGAGTCATGATGATAAAAATTATATATATATAAACACTATATATGTATAAACCTCTTTTAGACTAGAAAATTATGTCATACAGATAAACAACAACAAAGACCAGATTCAGCAGTATTTTAGTATATGTATATCTTTAATTTATGTTCTACAGACTTTATTAGAGTTTTACTAATAAATGACAAAAGTGCACCTGTTAATGGAGGAAACGCTGGGCACGGTGTCATTGTCGCAGATGCCCTCTGCCAGCAGCCGGTCCCGGATTTCCCACGCGAACATGGTGGGGTTGTGTCTTTTATACTCCGCTATTTTGTCCACAACTTTCGGAGTGGCCACCTTCGGTTTGGAGCCCCCGATCACCCCTGGTTTTATGCTGCCTGTTTCATAGTACCTGCACCATCAAATATTCAGTACACAACAGTAGCTTAAATAAAATAAAAACAACGGGGGAAAACAGTAACATTAATCAACCTAAATTACTATCTCACCCCAGGCACAAATCAAACTTCAAGTCAATAAAATATATTAGATTTAAGCCTTAGAATTCAAGTCTGAGTAATTTAATTTATTTATTAAATAATTTTAGACAGGGCGCCAGCCAAGCAAAAACAGATTAATTTCAGATCATATCTGATGTATTAGATGGGAAGAATTTATCGGCGCGATCAATAACTCCTAAAACGCAATGTTAACAAGCTATAACAACAACAAAAACAACCATCACCACCACCACCACAACAACAAAAACAACAACAACTATTATTATTATTATTATTACTATTATTATCATTATTATTATTATTAGTAGTAGTAGTAGTAGTAGTAGTATTAGTAGTAGTAGTAGTAGTATCTTGGTTTTTCAAACGTACAAAAGTTTACAGTCTTCAGAAGCCATTATTTTGTGTATGAAACATGGTGACAGTAATGAGGAATGTACTCCCTCACCAGTTCACTCACTCACTCACTCGTTCGTTCTCCAACTTACTCACTGACTCACCTGCCCAGGATCTTGCTGACGCATCCATGGCTGACTCTCAGTTGGCGGGATATATCGCACGGTCTCACTCCTTGGTGCGCGAGCTCCACGATTCTCTGTCGCACAACGTCTGGTAACGGCCTGCCGTTTACAAACACCCCACCCAGCTGATTTACCCCACCATGCCCTACACGTACACACACACGCGCGCGCGTGATTGTCGGATGTGCTTTATAATCAAAATACACATGAGCACCATGCTTAATTGATTCAGATCAAACTAAAATTTCATTCATTTCCATTGAATATTGTCTTAAGACACTCATGTCTTCTTTCTAAGCATGTAACTTAAAGAAGAAGTAAGTTTTTAATTTTAGACTGGGAATTATTAAAACTCTTAATGAATTATTAATTAATTATTTCGAATTGCCTGTTTTAAACACTGGATTACAAACTAGATATTTAGCCTTAAACATATTGCAATAATAAGTAACAAATGCAGATCGTTAAATAATTATACGTCTACAACTTAAGCAGTGTTGTATCAAGGTTTTGTATAAAGCAATGCAAGCATGCATAATTTACGCTCAGAAATAGAAACCGCCAAATTTATAGTGTTTCAGTGTATTTTAATATTTTCATTTTTTACTTATGAATTTTGCTGTGAATTCAGAAGTGTTTGGATGTTGTCATGTTAGTTAAACAATAGTCATTTTACGACTTTAACATAATGTCTTAAGACGGCATTTAAGTGTAATTTTGACCAATTTAAAAAAATAAATAAATACAATTAAATAAACTTTTCTCTTAAGTCATAATGCTGCTCCTTGTAACTCTTCAGTGGATTATTATATTACTAGCTTATTCATATTGCTCACTATTTGTTATTATAAATAATTAAGAGTTTTTGAATACTCCAGTTTCTAAAAAGAAGGTGTCTCGTTACTTAAAGTAAAAAAGTTGAATGAAAGTCTGCGTTCACATATCACAGTCTAAAATATATTAATTTATTTTTATGTAATTTGTTATTTGTTATTATTATTTTTTATTTATCTTGTTCTTTTAATATTTTAAGTAATTAATTTAAAACAAAAATCAATAGATTTCGAAATAAGTTTCTTGTGTTTTCGAAAGCGTTACGTTTAGAGACTAAAATAAGTGTTTCATTGTAAATGTGCATTATTACGTTTTACAGTGTTTATCCCGACATGCACCTTTAAATTGTTTGTTTATTTAATATCTAAACATTATAATGCTGCTGTTATGCAAATTACATATCACTGTTTTTGTTTGTTTTCCTATGAATATAACTTCATTTTCATTAGGATTTTCAAAAGCAGAAAAATTCCTTTAAAATATCAATCTGAAAATAAATAATTTAATCATAAATTACCCCGAGTTTATCTCAAAAAAGGTGATGACTAAATTTACTTAATTAAATCTTGCTTCAAACTTCACGTTTTTTTTTCTTTTTTATACATGGCAAATCAAACTACTTTAGTTGACTATTTTGACACATTCAAAAAAATGCCAACTGATTAAACTTACGGTGCAAGGCGGAGAATGGGTCTGCTTTGCTGTGAATATCCATTGGATAGCAAAGAAAAGACAGGTGATCAACGGAAGTCGCCGTCTCGATTCTTTCTGTATATCAAATTAGAAATAACGAAAAGGACAGGTGTCTACAAGAACCAGAGCGATATTCCACCGGCTACGACTTGGGAAGTTTAGAGAGAGAAAAAGTTTCCTATTGCAAAACTGTCACTCCGCAATCGAAAGAAAAAAAGCAACGGGATGATAAATTAGGTGTCAAGCATGACCGGATCTTGTTTTGCAAATATACACCAATATCAACCGCAAATCGTTGTTTTTTTGTTTTCACAAGAGCAGGGTTTGCGCTTTCAGTGCTCGCTTATGGATGAAAAGGAAAGATAAACATTGAAAAGAAGCCCGTCCCATCGTGTCTGGTCGTATACTAAATCCCGGGTGGCCTCGGCTAGTTTCGTTAAGGACAGCACGGACAGCTGTAATTGGTTCTTCCTTTAGTCATTTTTCCCCATGGACTGAATGGATGTGCGGATGCTGGCTCTGTGGGTCGCTGGTTGAGGTGTGTTAAAGCTGCACATCTTTTCTTTGCTTATATGGATGACTTCTCAGACAAAGGCAGCAGATTCCGACACTTTGTGATTCGACAACGTAAAAAGCGAGCGGCTGAAATGAAGAGGGCCCTTCCCCTGTCACTCCAAAAAGGGGCGGGAGGATGCACAGTGCACTCACAACAAAAGCGGCAGTAAGTTTAACGGGCATTTGGGAAATTAGGAAACACATTTTTTTATCTGCCATTATTTCTAGAACCAGTCTTTCTTTCTTTTTGTTTTGTCTTTTTGGTTATTACAATGCCTGGAAGATTTGTATTGAATTAAATTATATAATTGCAGAATTACTGCCTCGGTTAAAAAGGGAATCATTTCTAAATTGTCGTTTTTTTCCTTGTAACTTGTTTTATTTATTTATATTATTAAGGAAGTATCTATTAAAAGTGAATGGTTGTGTATTGATTTGATTGTGACATCAACATTTTGTGTAATTAAATAGGAAAAAAGCTAAATGTTATAACACTGAATGGGGAATTGACGTGTAATTCCCTATTATAATTGATATTTAATATTTAAGTATTATTTTAGACCTATGTGTTAAAATTTGTGAGGGTGAGATGGTGTAATTTACAGCTAATACTTTTATCATTACTTTCAAAACAGCCCATCAAAAAAGAAGGAACACCAGGATCAGCGCAAACACAGCGTTTTTTCAACGTTTATCATGGCAGGGTCGCGATGGGTGCGATTAATTGGGTGAAAGGCTGGAAACACCCGGGACGGGTCGTTTTGTGCACACAAACAGAGCAAGCTATTTAAGTAGCTCCAATTTGCCTGAAGGCAGAGCTTGTGGAAAAGTAATGGAACGGTCAGAGGAAGCCGACCCGAATCCAGGGAGAACATGCAAATTCCATTTTACCCCCAAATTTTCTCTATCGAATAAACCCGTGCACATGACTGTGGGGTTTTGGACAGCTCTCTTAGGGCTAAAATTGGTTGTGAAACCGGCCTCCTAGTTAGGTTAGGGGATGATTTTTCTTGCTCTCGAAGCTTTTGGAGGGGCTTTTGCTACAATATGTAGCACCACGGGCTGCAATTTCACCCTCCGCTGCACACTTACCCCACAGCAACATTGTTTTTTAAAGACCTCCCACTCCTCCTCTACGGTCTTTCCCCAATTGCCCTTGTGCTCGGCACGTTGCCGTATAATAAAATGAAGTATCGAGGAGTGTAGTTTTTTTTCCTGTGAAGAAAATCACAACTCGATTGTAAACAGATAAAGTGAATCATTGGTTTGTTTAAACCGGTCAGTCTGTACCGATCACCGTTAACCTCGCCATTATGCAATTACATCCGCTAGTAATCACTATTTACATGAGAATATGGACAGACGTTTGTTCGCAGGTTTGCTGAGTTGTTATATATTTATTTATTTAATTTTCTAATAATGGCATATATAATTTTACATGCATACGTTCAGACAATTATCGCAATATTAAGATCTTGTTCTTATTGTAAACACAATTAATAAAACTATACACACATAAATAAAAAGCATCAAAGCATATATATATATATGCTTTGATGCTTTTTATTTATGTGTGTATAGTTTTATTAATTGTGTTTACAATAAGAACAAGATCTTAATATTGCGATAATTGTCTGAACGTATGCATGTAAAATTATATATGCCATTATTAGAAAATTAAATAAATAAATATATAACAACTCAGCAAACCTGCGAACAAACGTCTGTCCATATTCTCATGTAAATAGTGATTACTAGCGGATGTAATTGCATAATGGCGAGGTTAACGGTGATCGGTACAGACTGACCGGTTTAAACAAACCAATGATTCACTTTATCTGTTTACAATCGAGTTGTGATTTTCTTCACAGGAAAAAAAACTACACTCCTCGATACTTCATTTTATTATACGGCAACGTGCCGAGCACAAGGGCAATTGGGGAAAGACCGTAGAGGAGGAGTGGGAGGTCTTTAAAAAACAATGTTGCTGTGGGGTAAGTGTGCAGCGGAGGGTGAAATTGCAGCCCGTGGTGCTACATATTGTAGCAAAAGCCCCTCCAAAAGCTTCGAGAGCAAGAAAAATCATCCCCTAACCTAACTAGGAGGCCGGTTTCACAACCAATTTTAGCCCTAAGAGAGCTGTCCAAAACCCCACAGTCATGTGCACGGGTTTATTCGATAGAGAAAATTTGGGGGTAAAATGGAATTTGCATGTTCTCCCTGGATTCGGGTCGGCTTCCTCTGACCGTTCCATTACTTTTCCACAAGCTCTGCCTTCAGGCAAATTGGAGCTACTTAAATAGCTTGCTCTGTTTGTGTGCACAAAACGACCCGTCCCGGGTGTTTCCAGCCTTTCACCCAATTAATCGCACCCATCGCGACCCTGCCATGATAAACGTTGAAAAAACGCTGTGTTTGCGCTGATCCTGGTGTTCCTTCTTTTTTGATGGGCTGTTTTGAAAGTAATGATAAAAGTATTAGCTGTAAATTACACCATCTCACCCTCACAAATTTTAACACATAGGTCTAAAATAATACTTAAATATTAAATATCAATTATAATAGGGAATTACACGTCAATTCCCCATTCAGTGTTATAACATTTAGCTTTTTTCCTATTTAATTACACAAAATGTTGATGTCACAATCAAATCAATACACAACCATTCACTTTTAATAGATACTTCCTTAATAATATAAATAAATAAAACAAGTTACAAGGAAAAAAACGACAATTTAGAAATGATTCCCTTTTTAACCGAGGCAGTAATTCTGCAATTATATAATTTAATTCAATACAAATCTTCCAGGCATTGTAATAACCAAAAAGACAAAACAAAAAGAAAGAAAGACTGGTTCTAGAAATAATGGCAGATAAAAAAATGTGTTTCCTAATTTCCCAAATGCCCGTTAAACTTACTGCCGCTTTTGTTGTGAGTGCACTGTGCATCCTCCCGCCCCTTTTTGGAGTGACAGGGGAAGGGCCCTCTTCATTTCAGCCGCTCGCTTTTTACGTTGTCGAATCACAAAGTGTCGGAATCTGCTGCCTTTGTCTGAGAAGTCATCCATATAAGCAAAGAAAAGATGTGCAGCTTTAACACACCTCAACCAGCGACCCACAGAGCCAGCATCCGCACATCCATTCAGTCCATGGGGAAAAATGACTAAAGGAAGAACCAATTACAGCTGTCCGTGCTGTCCTTAACGAAACTAGCCGAGGCCACCCGGGATTTAGTATACGACCAGACACGATGGGACGGGCTTCTTTTCAATGTTTATCTTTCCTTTTCATCCATAAGCGAGCACTGAAAGCGCAAACCCTGCTCTTGTGAAAACAAAAAAACAACGATTTGCGGTTGATATTGGTGTATATTTGCAAAACAAGATCCGGTCATGCTTGACACCTAATTTATCATCCCGTTGCTTTTTTTCTTTCGATTGCGGAGTGACAGTTTTGCAATAGGAAACTTTTTCTCTCTCTAAACTTCCCAAGTCGTAGCCGGTGGAATATCGCTCTGGTTCTTGTAGACACCTGTCCTTTTCGTTATTTCTAATTTGATATACAGAAAGAATCGAGACGGCGACTTCCGTTGATCACCTGTCTTTTCTTTGCTATCCAATGGATATTCACAGCAAAGCAGACCCATTCTCCGCCTTGCACCGTAAGTTTAATCAGTTGGCATTTTTTTGAATGTGTCAAAATAGTCAACTAAAGTAGTTTGATTTGCCATGTATAAAAAAGAAAAAAAAACGTGAAGTTTGAAGCAAGATTTAATTAAGTAAATTTAGTCATCACCTTTTTTGAGATAAACTCGGGGTAATTTATGATTAAATTATTTATTTTCAGATTGATATTTTAAAGGAATTTTTCTGCTTTTGAAAATCCTAATGAAAATGAAGTTATATTCATAGGAAAACAAACAAAAACAGTGATATGTAATTTGCATAACAGCAGCATTATAATGTTTAGATATTAAATAAACAAACAATTTAAAGGTGCATGTCGGGATAAACACTGTAAAACGTAATAATGCACATTTACAATGAAACACTTATTTTAGTCTCTAAACGTAACGCTTTCGAAAACACAAGAAACTTATTTCGAAATCTATTGATTTTTGTTTTAAATTAATTACTTAAAATATTAAAAGAACAAGATAAATAAAAAATAATAATAACAAATAACAAATTACATAAAAATAAATTAATATATTTTAGACTGTGATATGTGAACGCAGACTTTCATTCAACTTTTTTACTTTAAGTAACGAGACACCTTCTTTTTAGAAACTGGAGTATTCAAAAACTCTTAATTATTTATAATAACAAATAGTGAGCAATATGAATAAGCTAGTAATATAATAATCCACTGAAGAGTTACAAGGAGCAGCATTATGACTTAAGAGAAAAGTTTATTTAATTGTATTTATTTATTTTTTTAAATTGGTCAAAATTACACTTAAATGCCGTCTTAAGACATTATGTTAAAGTCGTAAAATGACTATTGTTTAACTAACATGACAACATCCAAACACTTCTGAATTCACAGCAAAATTCATAAGTAAAAAATGAAAATATTAAAATACACTGAAACACTATAAATTTGGCGGTTTCTATTTCTGAGCGTAAATTATGCATGCTTGCATTGCTTTATACAAAACCTTGATACAACACTGCTTAAGTTGTAGACGTATAATTATTTAACGATCTGCATTTGTTACTTATTATTGCAATATGTTTAAGGCTAAATATCTAGTTTGTAATCCAGTGTTTAAAACAGGCAATTCGAAATAATTAATTAATAATTCATTAAGAGTTTTAATAATTCCCAGTCTAAAATTAAAAACTTACTTCTTCTTTAAGTTACATGCTTAGAAAGAAGACATGAGTGTCTTAAGACAATATTCAATGGAAATGAATGAAATTTTAGTTTGATCTGAATCAATTAAGCATGGTGCTCATGTGTATTTTGATTATAAAGCACATCCGACAATCACGCGCGCGCGTGTGTGTGTACGTGTAGGGCATGGTGGGGTAAATCAGCTGGGTGGGGTGTTTGTAAACGGCAGGCCGTTACCAGACGTTGTGCGACAGAGAATCGTGGAGCTCGCGCACCAAGGAGTGAGACCGTGCGATATATCCCGCCAACTGAGAGTCAGCCATGGATGCGTCAGCAAGATCCTGGGCAGGTGAGTCAGTGAGTAAGTTGGAGAACGAACGAGTGAGTGAGTGAGTGAACTGGTGAGGGAGTACATTCCTCATTACTGTCACCATGTTTCATACACAAAATAATGGCTTCTGAAGACTGTAAACTTTTGTACGTTTGAAAAACCAAGATACTACTACTACTACTACTAATACTACTACTACTACTACTACTACTAATAATAATAATAATGATAATAATAGTAATAATAATAATAATAATAGTTGTTGTTGTTTTTGTTGTTGTGGTGGTGGTGGTGATGGTTGTTTTTGTTGTTGTTATAGCTTGTTAACATTGCGTTTTAGGAGTTATTGATCGCGCCGATAAATTCTTCCCATCTAATACATCAGATATGATCTGAAATTAATCTGTTTTTGCTTGGCTGGCGCCCTGTCTAAAATTATTTAATAAATAAATTAAATTACTCAGACTTGAATTCTAAGGCTTAAATCTAATATATTTTATTGACTTGAAGTTTGATTTGTGCCTGGGGTGAGATAGTAATTTAGGTTGATTAATGTTACTGTTTTCCCCCGTTGTTTTTATTTTATTTAAGCTACTGTTGTGTACTGAATATTTGATGGTGCAGGTACTATGAAACAGGCAGCATAAAACCAGGGGTGATCGGGGGCTCCAAACCGAAGGTGGCCACTCCGAAAGTTGTGGACAAAATAGCGGAGTATAAAAGACACAACCCCACCATGTTCGCGTGGGAAATCCGGGACCGGCTGCTGGCAGAGGGCATCTGCGACAATGACACCGTGCCCAGCGTTTCCTCCATTAACAGGTGCACTTTTGTCATTTATTAGTAAAACTCTAATAAAGTCTGTAGAACATAAATTAAAGATATACATATACTAAAATACTGCTGAATCTGGTCTTTGTTGTTGTTTATCTGTATGACATAATTTTCTAGTCTAAAAGAGGTTTATACATATATAGTGTTTATATATATATAATTTTTATCATCATGACTCCTTTGGTAAAGCCTTTATTTAGTTTATTGCCAATACAATTGAGCAAAATGAAACTAATAAAATAATAATAATAATAATAATAATAATAATAATAATAATAATAATAATAAAATTTTATTATTAGCATAGCAAGTCCAAAAAGAAAAATAACAATGTATGATGATTTGTGTGGATTTGTAAAATGTTTCCCTCTTGTACTATTAATTTACCTTGATTAACTAAACTAACTAAATGAATAAACACATGAGCTCAAAGCCAAATCAAATATTCAACTTCACTATTTAATCTGACTATTGATCTAATTTTCAGTATGAATATTGAGTTATAATAATAATACTGGAAAGAATAGTATTTTTGCTTTTCTTACTTGTAATGCAACTTGCAACTTCTTGTTTATTTATTTATTTATTTAATAAATTAATAATTTATTTATTTATTAGTATTTATTTTTATTTATTTTTATGTCTAGCATGGTGGAGGAAAATGGCCATATGAATATATTGTAAAACAAGTAAATATATCAAGCAAAATTTCATCAACTGACACATTTGTACCAATTTGACTGATAATTGATATATATACAACAAGCCACAGGCAGCCAATAACACTTTTAGAATAAAGCTGTAGAGGAAAAGTCTGAGGTGCAAAAAAAGACAAAGGTTATTGATAATAAATAAAAGCTGTAGGAAGAGAATATGGGTCAGCTTTGGTTAAGATTCACTCTTCCATAAAACCAACCTCAGCATTATATTTTAATGAGCCTGGATGGTAAGAATAGACATGCCTCAGATGAGAAAGGGGGTAAAAATCATTTCATGCCTCATGGTTGCCTAAAATGACCCATTCAAACAGCTTTTGATACAAGTAGATGGGAATTTTTAAATGTTGGCTGATAAAATATGATTAAAAGCAGATCTTTAAGCTTTTATACATTTAATTCAGCTCAGGATTATAATTTCTTAATATTTAATTGTGACCAAAATTAAAATACAAATTTAAGTAAATATAACTTTGCATCCAAAACATGTTTTTTCCATGAGCTGCACCATCACCCCATTATCAGAGCAGCGCCACACCTATGGAGTGTTAGTGCATCATACCCAGAACATCCAATATGTTGATTTCTTAAAGCAAACTTATATGCCACCTGCAAAAACTTTATGTTTTTAAATGCATTTATATTTACTGATAGGGCTAGCTGGTGGTTTAGGTGCAAGCAGCTAGCCATAGAAAAGAACCAGGGCAAATTCACTTTTATTTGGTGTAATAATCAAAGTTTCTCCATTTATGTTCATTAGGAAGTATGAATGTATATATACAGTATATACAGTGTATCACAAAAGTGAGTACACCCTCACATTTCTGCAGATATTTAAGTATATCTTTTCATGGGACAACACTGACAAAATGACACTTTGACACAATGA
>JAYDZG010000008.1:5475522-5492454 GCA_034509265.1 Microcambeva bendego | reverse complement strand
TCCCAAATCCGACCATCTGGCAATGTAAAAAGTCTTGGTGTTGTTCTGGATAACCAACTAAGCTTCTCTTCTGTTGTAACTAACATGACAAAATCGTGACGCATTCTCCTCTGCAATATCAAGATTTGGCAGTTTTTCTCCAAGGAAGACACCATGATTCTTGTCCAGACACTTATAATTTCACGGCTGGACTACTACAACTCCATTCTGGCTGGTGCTCCAATGTCCACTATTAAACCCCTACAGCTTGTCCAAAATGCGGCTGCTTGTCTGGTGTTTAACCAACCTAAATCCTGCCACATCAACCCATTGCTGAATTCTCTTCACTGGCTTCCTGTAGCTGCACGCATTCAGTATAAAACCTTGATGCTCGCTTACAAAATAGAACAGCACCAGAGTCTAGCCTGACTCGATCCTCCTCTCAGGAAAGCATGCATCAAAGCTCTTCTCTGTACTGCACCAAAGTTATGGAACAAGCTTCCCTTGACTGTCCGAACTTCTGAGTCTCTTGCTATCTTCAAAAAATGACTAAAAACGCATCTTTTCAACGAGAACTTACACTGATTTACATACTGGGAAGCAAGAAAGGAGGGGGAAAAACAGGTTCAGCAGAGTTTGTAATTTTGAACTGTCGTTTTATGTTAAGTAGAGTATGATAATGTATACTATGGAAGCACTTCTGTAAGTCGCTCTGGATAAGAGCATCTGCTAAATGCTGAAAATGTAAATGTAAATGTAGAAAAGCTACAAAAATCACAGACATACCACATTAACTAAGAACCTTATAGGGCGAACAAGAGAAGGTAAGTAATGGAGTACTTCCTGTACTTAAGTAGTTTTTCGGTATCTATACTTCACTTGGGTATTTCTGTCACTTAATACTTTTTACTTTTACTCACTAAATTTCAAAAGAAAAATCTGTAGTTTTTACTCACTAGATTTTCAAGACAGATGTGTTACTTTAGTTTTAACTAAATAGATGTATTTTGGTTTATTTTATGTATTTAATTAGATTTCTCATATACTTGAGCAAGTGTACGCACAGACATGCAAACTGAATCCCTTTCCCAACTCTTTTTAAATGAATCAGTGGAATCGAATCAGGGCTGTGTTCTTATTTATGGTAAAGATTTCTTCGTTTTGCTTACACAGTTCATCCGTTTAAAAAAGAATCGGTTCATTTGTTATCTTGGGCGGAATTTTGATCTTTCTCCTGATTGGTTGGAAATGTTTGAGTGACACTAATTTGATTTTAACCACAAAAACAATCAGGATCTGAACTGGAACGAGCTTTTAAAGAGAACCAGAATCCTCGAGACTATCTGCTTACTGAACAAGAACTTAAAAGACAACATTAAAAAACTCAAATCAAAGAAATCATCAGGACCTAATGACATCATGAATTAAATGATTAAACACTGCAGCTCCAAATTACACCTTGCAATTATAAAAATCTTTAAATTGGTCCTAAAATCTGGAATCAAGGTCTTATAC
Source organism: Microcambeva bendego (assembly GCA_034509265.1). Taxonomy (NCBI): domain Eukaryota; kingdom Metazoa; phylum Chordata; class Actinopteri; order Siluriformes; family Trichomycteridae; genus Microcambeva; species Microcambeva bendego. The sequence goes on along the minus strand of JAYDZG010000008.1, from coordinate 5,490,960 downwards.
CAACAATCTATTAAAGTGGAGATAAACTTGACCCTAACAACTACCTTGACATCTGTGTGAGCAGTAATCTGGGTAAGTTATTCAGTAGAAACATTAATTCAATATATTATAATAATGAATTGGCCTCCATATTAGAGAGCTCCGCCACACCCAGTCTCACCCTACACAACTCAGAGATGCCGTCCAGATGCCCCACAGCACTTAGGCTTTACAGGACCTAATGGATCTGCTACAGTAGTACTGAGTACTGTATAGCACCAAGCTTTTCATTATAAAGCCCTGAAACACCAAGAGCTGAGTAAAGATAACAGGACCCTTATCCAACTTGAGTCACTGTACTGTACACAAATAAAACACATAAAAACACCACCAACACTCACTGATACACCACTGAAACACATTTAACACACACTGACACCAGGTACCAACACATCCACCCCACCCCCACAAACTGCCCAACCTACTGGGTAAACACAGAGAGAGCTGCACACTAGCAGCACCCTACACACACTTGCCACCAGGTGAGGGACAGTGGGTAGCCATATCTCTCTCTCACATACATACACACAAACACAAGAACACACCCCCAACACATACACACTATTACTATTACACACTACTTATTTTTGTAAATATTATTCACACTGCTTTTCTATTATTTAATTTTATTATATTATATAGTTTTGTATCTGTAAATATTTTGAATACATTTGGTCTTTTTTGTTTTATTTTTTTTCTGTAAATGCTGTAAAAATAAATTTTTTGTAAATGCTGTAAAAATTATTTGCCATGCCAAAAAGCTTCTTTTGAGTAGAGTTGAGTGTCAGTTTAGTCAGTGAATTGTCAATGTAGGAATTTTAGAGGGAAAGCAAATAGAATAAATGTGTTTTCATTCATTAGGAAGACAAGCACAGCTCTATATATATATATATACAGATGCTGGTCATAAATTAGAATATCATGAAAAAGTTGTATATTGTATTCATTCATTACACAGAGACTGATATATTTCAAATGTTTATTTCATTTAATGTTGATTATTATAACTGACAACTAATGAAAATCCCAAATTCAGTATCTCAGAAAATTTGAATATTGTGAAAAGGTTCAATATTGACGACACCTGGTGCCACACTCTAATCAGCTAATTAACTCAAAACACATGCAACGGCCTTTAAATGATTCTCACAAATCATGGGGAAGACTGCTGTCAGTTGTCCAAAAGACGACCATTGACACCTTGCACAAGGAGTGCAAGACACAAAAGCTCATTGCTAAAGAGGCTGGCTCACAGAGCTCTGTGTCCAGGCACATAAATAGAGAGGCGAAGGGAAGGAAAAGATGTGGTAAAAAAAAGTGTACAAGAAATGTACCCTGGAGAGGAGAAACAAAACCCATTCAAAAATGTGGGGGAGATTCACAAAGAGTGGACTGCAGCTGGAGTCAGTGCTTCAAGAACCACCACGCACAGATGTATGCAAGACATGGATTTCTGCTGTTGCATTCCTTGTGTCAAGCCACTCTTGAACAAGAAACAGCATCAGAAGAGTCTCGTCTTGGCTAAAGTCAAAAAGGACTGGACTGCTGCTGAGTGGTCCAAAGTTATGTTCTCTGATGAAAGTAAATTCCAGAATCTAGTGTAAAGTTCCCACAGTCAGCGATGTTTGGGGTGCCATGTCATCTGCTGGTGTTGGTCCATTGCATTTTCTGAAGTCCAAGGTCGACGCAGCCATCTATCATGTTTTAGAGCACTTCATAATTCCTGCTGCTGACCAAATTTATGGAGATGCAGATTTCATTTTCCAACAGGAATTGGCACCTGCACCCAATGCCAAAGCTACAAGTACCTGGTTTAAAGACCATGGTGTTCCTGTTCTTAATTGCCCAGCAAACTCGCCTGACCGTAACTCCATATAAAATCTATGGGGTATTATGAAGAGGAAGGTGTGATATGCCAGACCAAACAATTCATAAGAGCTGAAGGCCACTTTCAGACCAACCTGGGCTGTCATAACACCTGAGCAGTGCCACAGACTGGTTGACTCCATGCCACACCACATTGCTCCAGGCCAAAGGAGCCCCAACTAAATATGCAGCACATGCTCATTTCAGTTGCCCAACATTTCTAAAAATCTGTTTCTTTGTATTGGTCTTAAATAATATTCAAATTTTCTAATTTTCATTGGTTGTCAGTTGTCAGTCAAATTAAAAGAAATAAACATTTGTGTATAATGAATGAATATATTTTTTGAATTGAATTACTGAAAGAAATAATCTTTTTCATGATTTTTGAATTTTATGACCAGCACCTGCATATATATTAGCAGTGCCTTGCAAAAATACTCACCCTACCACCTATTTTGTTACATTTATCTATAAATTGTGGACATAAAAACTGAAAATTGCCAAGTGCATTTGTATTCACTCCCTTGGCTATGAAGTCCTTAAAATGTTCTGCTGTGACCAAGTACATTCAGAAGTAACATGCTTAGTAAAATAAAGTGCACTTGTGTGCAATCTATGTGTCACAGTATCTGTCAGTATAAATACACCTTTTATGAAAGGTCCCAGAACATGCATCACCATTTAGCAAGAGGCACCACAAACCAAACAACACCATGAAGACCAAGGAAATCTCCAAACAAGTCAGGGACAAAGTTGTAGAGAAGTACAAGTCAGTTTTGGGTTATAAACGAATATCCATATCTCTGACAATCCCCCAGAGCACCATCCATTATTATCAAATAGAAAGAACATGGTACCACAACAAACCTGCCAAGAGAGGGCCTCACACCACAACGCTCAGACCGGGGAAGAAGGTAATAATAAGAGAGGTAGCTCAGGGACCAAAGGTAACCCTAAAGGAGCTGCAGAGTTCCCAAGCCGAGACTGGAGAATCTGTCCATATGACCACAATTAGCAATTCATTCCATAGAGCTGGGCTTTATGGAAGAGTGGCCAGAAAAAGCCTTCACTTACATACAACAATAGGAAGGCTTGTTTTGAGTTTGCCAAAAGGCATTTGGGAGACTCCCCAAATGTATGGAGGAAGGTCAGATGAGACCAAAATGTAACTTTTCAGGTACCAAGGAAAACACTATGTCTGACACAAAACCACCACATCTCATCACCCCAAAAACACCATCCCCACAGTGAAACATGGTGGTGGCAGCATGATGCTGTGGGCATATTTTCAGCTACAGGGACTGGGAAACTGGTCCAAGTTGAGGGAAAGATGAATGGTGTTAAATACAGGGCTATACTTGAGCAAAACCTGTTTCGATCTGTCAGTGATTTGTGACCCAAAGTATACTGGTAAAGCAACACCTGAGTGGTTTAAGGGGAAATGTGTAAATGTATTGGAATGGCAAAGTTAAAAGCCCATACCTTAATCCAATTGAGAATCTGTGGTCAGACTTGAAGATTGCTGTTTACCAGCAGAAACCATCTAACTTGAAGGAGCTGGAGCAGTTTTTCCATGAGGAATGGACAAAAATCCTAGTGTGAAGATGTGTGAAGCTCATAAAGACTTATCCAAAGTGACATGCAGCTCTAATTAAAAGTACTGGTTTAAAGGGGGTGAAAAGTTATGTACACTTAAGTTTTCTGTTATTTTGTTCTATTTGTTGTCTGCTTCACAATAAAAAAAATTAATAAAAGTTGTAGACATGTTCTGTAAATGAACTGATGCAAACCCTCAAACAATCCATTTTAATTCCAGATTGTAAGGTAACAAAACACAGAAAATGTGTGTCTCACTGGCATGTGTTGTATTGACGTGGCTAAATTTAAGAATAAGCTTAATGTTTTGCCAATGGTCACATTTTGTTACAATTCCTGTTTCATTGTGTATTAAATTTGTATGATGCCATTTGATATATTAATCACCCAACCCAAAAAATATCCTGTTCACAAAACAGGACTTTTTTTTTCTAAAATGACTATTACTTTTTTTTACTTAAGGTAAATTCATAGTGATATTATTTTATACATCTATTTAAATAAAAGAATATATACAATCTTCAACTTTTTCTTGAGTAATTATCTTACCAGATTACTTTTAATTAAGAAAGTAACTTGCCACCTCTGCAGGAAACTAACCCAAATAAGGGACACATTCGTTATACCAAGGAAATGAACAGTCTGGTCTCCAGTTGAAATAATTAGTTTTTATTTAATTAAACAAATTAAAACAAACACTCACAGGTTAATAATAAAAAAACAGAAAAAAGGACATCCCAGGACAGTCAGGAGGACAATCAGGAGGACAGTCAGGAGGACAGTTAGGAGGCCGACTCCCCCACCTGTAAGGAGACGCTTGTGGTAAATCAACGTTTAGCACTCATGCTGTGCAAAAAAAAAAAAAAAAAACTTGTATACCTATGCATCTCTAGCCAGATGGGGGCCCAACCTTCCCCTGTTGTCTGACTCTTATAGATCCCAATTTTAATAATAATAATAATAATAATAATAATAATAATAAAAATAATAATAATAATAATAATAATAATAATATTAAGAGTGATAAAAGAAAAACCCTTACGCAGGAAATCACAACTAATTCAATACAGAATGTAACTTGTACTACATATATACACTGTTGAATATGGGTGGACAAACAAGGGAAATATTTTAAATTTTCAATGATGGCTGGCAAAGAAAAAAAAAGAAAACGAAACAAAACCAAAACAGTCAGTTTTTTGCTCTATTTTTCCAAATATAGCTGTCAGGAAGCAAAGTGCTTTGGCTTAAGCTATGACAAAAAGAAAACCTGAATGCCATTCATTTTGTTAAAATCACTCATTTTATTAAACTACTTTAAAATCTACTATACCTGGCAGACAGTACAGACATCAGTTATAAACCATAACAAGCACAAATGTTTCTGTTTCCATTGTCTCTCTATCACAGGGTTACCGACTCTTTTGTTGTCAACCTAATTTATCTTAAACTGTAATCTCGCCAGACTGAAGTCAGTCCAATTCTATGCTGTCTCAACAAATGTGGAATTTTGATGGATATGGAATTATTTTATGGACACACTCTTATGGTTTAGGTATTTAGCTACACATTGTTTATTTGAATTTTCAATACTGTCCCAACTTTTTCTGTTTTGGTTTATCCTAGACAGATCCAACTTGTGTTGTCAAGGGGTTGTCTCAATTGTAATATGCTCTTATAATTGCTATCCAAAATTTACAAATAAATGGAGGAGAAGCCACAGGGATAACATCTGAATTACAGTAAACAGAGACATAGAGCTAACACAGGTCAACGGGAGTCATGTTGCTGTTCCACACCCACAGTATCAGCTATTTCACAAGTCCACCGTGTAATTCTAATCTAAACACACCTAATTAATCAGAAATTCTAATCTGTGGCATAAAGCTTTTATTTTTTCCTATTGTTTGTTGAAACTTTTACATAAGTGTCATCCAAAAATTACAAATGATTATCTTTACATGGTTCCTATTATTTTCCATTGCAATTTAGGTTTCTGAGCTTTGCCTCTGTGGTGTGTGGCAACAGTGACTTATTAAAATTTTAGCAGTGAAGGCTAAGTGAAATAAGGGCTGTATGTTTAATGGAAAAAATAATTACACGTCAAGGGAAACAAAGCATGACGCACAGTTACCAAGGACATTGTTGGACTACACAAGTTAGCAATTTGGTCAACACACACAGGAACTCAAATACACTGTTTACAAAAAAACACACACCTGTTACATTCTTATTTAAATAATACAGGCCAAAATATTGAACTTATTATTTACAAAAATATAATGTATTAAAGGGAAAACCAATAATACAATAATGTAAAAAAAACTGAAGGTGCAATCTGAATAATGAACTAAACTATATTATTTAATAAATTTATGATAGACAGACATACAGACAAAAAAAGATTAGTTAGAGATATTGATGATTTCTTAAACCCCTGATTTATTCTCAGATTAATCCATTTCACTGCTGAAGCTCTTTTAAAGTGACAATCCCTTACTGAGATCTGCATCATGGCTAGATTTTTGCCCTTACAATTCAATACAAACCCAAATGTGTTTCACTTTATCAAACTGATTTGAAAATCAGACAAAGATAACCTGAGTAAAAACAAAAAGCAGTTTGAAATTATGATTTACAATAAATTAACTGTAATAAACTGCAATTCTGGGTAAAAAAAAAGCTGGGTAAAAATTCACTAGCCACCCCCAAGCATGATAACTGCCAGACCTGTAAAATCACAAAATCACTTAAATATGTACATTTTTAGCATTTAGCAGATGCTCTTATCCAGAGCGACTTACAGAGGTGCTTTCATATTATACCGTACTCAAAAATACTAACTCTGCTGAACCCTGAATTTTGGATGAGCTGCAAGGGTTTAATAGTGAACAGGTAGGAGGCCATCCATTGCCATGCTGAACCAGTAACTCCAATGTGGGAGAGAGAAGACTAGAGAAGGCTGTGATTCACTGTGTCAAAGGCTGCAGAAAGGCCAAGAAGATTGAGAACTGATTGGCTGCTTTGTGGATTTCTTTAAAAAAGGGATGATCTGTGCCTTCTTGAAAGCTGTGGGGACAACACCCGAAGCAAAGAGTTGTTGATGATGGGTGTGATGAAGGGCAGTATGTGAGATGTATTTAAGGATGTTTGATGGTATGATATTAGATGAGTCAAGTGTGCATGTGATTGGGTTGCTGGATGAGATAATTTGAGCAACCTCATCTGGGGTGAGTGGTAGAGTCTCATGTGTAGAGTCTCAGTTAAAGGTGTGCTAGTTAAAAGTGTGTCAGTCAGAGAGAAGGACAGATTGATTTTGTCTATCTCATCCTAAAAGAATGTTGCAAAGTCGATAGCAGTAAGAGAGGCAAATTGTGGCAGAGGAGGTAGGCTGGAAAAGAAGATAGCTTGAAGCTTATGTGGATCAGAAGCAGACTGCTCAATATCGCTTTGTAAAAATATATTTTTGCAGCAGCCATCATGAGAACAGGGAGAGAAGAGAGCAGTAGGAGAGATCAACATTAAGCTGGGACTTCCTCCACTTTCTCCCAGCTGTCCTTAGTTCTCTTCTATTGCTACACAGTACATTTGAAAGCCATGGAGCAGGAGGAGGTTTTCCTTGTTTGAGGGAGGGAGGGAGATTTTCCCCTCATGCATTTTAATATATTATTATCAGGAACAATATAATTTACTAATTTTGTAACATCAATATTAATGCAAAATCAGCTACTTTTTGCTAAACTGTTTTAGCTGGAGAGAAAACCAACCTTTTGCATGCTTTTTCAGAGAAGACTCGATTTTGTCTTTAACAAAACTGACTTTTGAACGTACAACCATGATCAGGACACTTTTACACAAAAACACAGCGAGAAAAATGAGGGAATGATACACCTTTCAAAGTGCACTTTGCTAATTTATAAATCTGTTTACAAATGAAAAGCTATTTACAAATATATTTACAAACAAATAAAATGCTGTATGTATCAGATAACTCACAAAGACAAGAGTCCTACAACAAACATGCAGATCCAATGTCTCTCAATACTAAGCACAAGCACACTAAATAGGAAGCACCTAGGTTCTGAATCTCATTGTGAGTACTTATGTGATTGTTTTAGTTTTTTTTATTTGATTTTGGAAAAAGACACAGATTTTGGAGCAATGCCTGAGGTCAGCTACAAGAATCCTGGAGAAGCATCTGAAGTCAACTTCACAAACCCTGGGGCCAGAGGTAATGGCTGGGCCCATTTAGAGGGCTCAGTCAAGTACGAACTAGGAGGTCCAGAGGTAATTAGCTAAAACCTTCTCGGGTTCAAAAGGGCTGGGGGTTCAGGAGGTATTGCAAGTAAAGCTGGCTCTGTAGAATGAAGCCTCCAATGCCATCTATGTCACTTCCATCATAGGGGACTGGCTTATCAAGAGTAAAGTTATGAAGAAACCAAGTTCCGGGCTGGGCTAAGCAAAGAGCTAATGCTAGGCTAGACAGAACAAGAGAGGCGGATACACATGCAGAGACGTTCCAAAATGTAACAACAGATTCATTAAATACAAAAACTTGGAAACACAAGAGAAAACACAAAAACATGAACAAAGCTAACACATGTATGATATATATGTATAACATGCTGGGTCAAAAAGTGAGCAATCATTCATGCCCTTCTGTTCATGAAGCATTGCAAGTTTATAGGTTAAAGTAAGCCAACAAAAAACTTTACTGGTTCATGTAACGATACCGACCATGCCGTCGAACCTCAGTTCGGCTTCCAGTGTGGTTGGCGTTACAGATCACCTCCCCTAAGGGGTTAAAGTGGCGAGTTACCCTAATTGGGCTGAGTGCTCGCACCTGGCGTGCAGCACTCAGTTCGGCCCCACCACTTCACATGCACTGTTCGATCAGGCACGCTTCACCGGCGTGTAGGTGTCCTGATCGTTGGTGGGATAGGGACAGACTGGTACCTCCCAGGCCCAACATGGTTCGGGGGAGTAGGACTGAAAGGTCCGAGGTCCGCGGCACCACTGGATGGTAGGGACAGAGCCGGTTCGGCAGCCACCGTCCGAGGACCGCAAGAAAGGCTGCGCCGTGCCTCGCACCCGAATCCAGTGGGTGCTAGGACCCAGAGGAAGCCAAGCCAGTCTGCCCATGGCGGTTCTGGCTCCCTCTACTGGCGATCAATGGGTCTACGTTCCATGCCGTGCTGGAACTGGGTCAGAGCCATCACCCAAGCGATCAGGGCATCTCACTCTCTTTTAGTTTATTTCAGTTCGTTTTTTGTGTTGTTTAATTTCTGTTTGCATTTTTATTTTACAGGAGCGAACCCCCCGCCTGGGGTTGTTGGCGTGGCCACCAAAATCAGCACCAGATACATCTCCGACGCTGCACACTTGAAGCTTCGTCGTGGTGCAGCATCAACCGTGGGAGTCCGCGGTTCGATCCCCGGGACATACTCGGTTCCTGCAGCAGTTCAGTTACCGCCAGGGCTGATTTTAAGTTTACCTTTTTATTTATTTTAATCGTTAATAACCACGGTTTTCCTTTTTAATTATGTTTTAATAAACTCGTATGGACTCTGCAACCCTGCGTTTAAGCTTTTTATTTTGAGTGTGTTTGAACACCATAACAGTTTAAACATTATGACATTAATCAGATGTTCCTTTACCCTCTTAGTCCTAGTACAACATTTCACTAGCTGACCCACTCAATCTTCTATCTGCCCTTCACATTATTTTGTATATTTTGTGCCACTTAAAACACCGATGAGTTTTAGATAGTCTGACACATGCAGTAATTAACATAATTCTGATTATGTCTGTCACGATCCCACCCGCGGATCCCCTCACCGAGTCGAGACGCAGACGTCGCCCTGACTCGCGATTTGCGAGTGGGTCCACGGCATCCTGCGCTCAGGGTGAGCTCCGGTGTTTGGTGGTGTGCGGGTGCACGCCACGGGCGATGCTCGGGTCCGGCATCGGCCAATGGCCATGAACCACATGCCGGTTCTTAGAGAGGGAGTTAACGTTAACGAGCGGTTCCGCCACACTCCCTTTGTACCCCCTCCAACTCATTAGGCGCAACGGCGCTCACCCGGATGTCCCGAAAAAAGGGCTAGGGCTTCCGGTGTTCGTCGTCGCACCTTCACATGCACCTCGTGAGTTGCACGCACCATTCGGGTTCATTATCGCATTCCGCGGGTACTACGTCGTCCTCTTCTATTGTTATAGGGTCAGAGGATAATAACTGGCCTCGTTTGGAGAGGTCAGCCGCCGTACAAGTTCGGAGACTTGGAGGTATTTTAGCGGGTCAGGGTCAGTGCTTCGGGCCATCCGGTACCGGTACGCTTCCTCTCCATAAGCCTCTATTGCAAGCGAGCTCAAATTTGGCCACGCCCCCGTGGCTCAGTCCCAATCCCCTACGCTCAGGGAGTGAGTAACCCTCGTTCTGAGGAACGGGCTCTTCAGGACTCTGACGGCGTCCACTATACGCCAGTGTGCCGTCCCTGAGTTTTTTGTTAACGTTTAGTGTAATCGTTGTTGTGTTACTATTATTATTATTTTGCATTTCTCTTTTTTCAGTTGGGTTGTACCGACGAGCGCACAAAATATGTCACTAGTGCTGGTGGTGTGTCAGGAGAACATAGGCTCCACACACCGGCGATCTGGGTTCGAGACCTGATCGGAGGTTTCTTTGTTTTCGCTCCCTCATGCCCAGGAGCGCAGCTTCCAGGACTCTGACGGCATCTCCTATACGCCAGTGTCACCGTCCCGGATTACTTCGCGGGTTTTGTGTTTATTATCATTTTTAGTTCTGATTATAGTTTGTGTTATTTAATAAATACTTAGTTGACTATCTCTCACATAACAATGCTATTGTCAGAAAAACTCTGGGGAAGAAAGGGCAGACATAGAACACAACAGCATTAGGAATGGGCATCTATTAATAGAAGCACCAGAGCCTGGTCTTGAACCCGGGTCTCCAGGTTCACAGATGACCATTAGCTATGATCATCACCGAGGTGACACTGTAAAAAAGCGTGAAACAGTGTGACTTAGGAATATGGTGACTAACACACATCACGAGGCTAAGCTAAACTCTAAGTTAGTCATTTGCCACACAAACTGGCTTGCACCAGAGCCCTGTGTGCAAAAGGATCCAAGAACCCTAACAATTTGTCTGCAGTACAGCCCCCTTCAGACTGTTTGGGACATGTGGAAAGGATTGTAGGAAGAAGAAAATGTTAGCTTTACCATGAGTCCTTTGTCAAGCCAACAGTGAAGCCTACTGGTAACAGAATACTGCCACGAATAAAGAATGGTATCAAAACATCCTCCAATAGCAACTTTTTCAACACTACAGTGTTATGATTCCGACAGCAAAAATAAAAAAGGGTTAGACAAAGTTGCAGAGTCTGCACAAGTTTATTAAAACATAATTAAATAAACACAGCGGTTAAAATTGAATAAAAATAAATAAAATGAAAACTAAAAAAGCAGCCCTCGTGACAGCTGAACTGCTCCAGGAAGCGAGTGTGGACCTGGGACTTGAACCTTGGACTCTCAAGGTTAGTCAGGTGCGTTCGCATTGCACCACAACAAATCCGGAAGTCTACATTGGTGGAAGATGGTTAAAGCGCTGATGGTGGTGGCTTCGCCGACAGCGTCAGGCAGGGGGCTCGCTCCTGTAAAATAAAATGAACAGAAACAAACCACAAAACCCAACGAAGTGTTCTGGCAGACAGACACAGCACAGAAACGACATCTGTTGCCACGGTCCCTCTAACTGCCACAGAGTGGGATCCGTGGCTCATGCCCTCCAGGATGTGCCCCGATGCTCGGAATGTTTAAAAAAAAAAAGGCAGCAAACTTTGTGAAAACCAAAATTTGTGCCATTCTCCCAATGTTTGGCCACAATATATAAAGGACATATATATGTCTCTTTATCCATCAATTTCAGGAGAATGTATTTTCAGATTTGAAGTTATAAGCTGATTTTAAAGTTCACAGTTGTCTTTACACGTGTGTTTCCTTTGAGGAAACCATGGTAAACAGAAGAAAACTTAAAAGAAACACTACCTCATTTCACTATCTCTCAATTTCCTTTTGTGTTTCCTTTAGCTTTTTTCAGTCTCATGGATCAAGCCTCTCAAGTTGGACAGAGTGGACAGGGTAATGCTGTGATTAACTTTGTCAAAGGCAGTGGAAAGATCAGGGAGAATGAAGGTGGATTTGGCAACATGAGGCTTTTCAGCTGTATTATATATATTCAACTATATAATATTTTGCATTATAATACCAAGGCATGACATGAAAAGAAACAGAAGAACAATCAAATTCCACACATTTATTTTCCAGTGATGGAGAGAAAAGAAAAACAGCAATTGTCTGTTCTCCCCCACCTTCCTCCGAGTATATCTATATCTATCATATATTACACTGCTTAGGAGTGTGTGTGGGTTTCTGCACATGATTAAATCAATATCGTTTTGACAGCACTTGTTGGAACATGCCTCTTTATTTTATGTGGTACCTTCCGTTTAGTCAGGGACATTTATCAAGTCACTGATGTGGTGTGGGCTAATGGAGATAGTGTTTTAGACAGCACCTGGTGGGGTTTGGAGGGAATTATGATGCATGCTGATCATTTGTGGATATTGACACAAGGACAAAGAGCACCACCCTGCGTTTAATGGCTTTGCCCATGTATGCAGATAAACCACACAAAGCTTTCAACATAGATGTTTTTTTGATGTTGTTAGTTAAACAGATGTGTTCTGTTTCTCAAGATTAGGTTTAGGATTAAGTGTTTAGCCTTTTGTCTTTTTCGTCTGTTTGATAAAAAAAACAGGCAAGTAAAAAACAATATATTTTGAATTCAATTAATGAATTAGCTAAATGTAATATTTTCCTTAAACCTGGTTGATTTCAGAGGGTATTGTGATGAAAACATCAGAATTAAATGTGTGTGTGTGTGTGTGTGTGTGTGTGTGAGAGAGAGAGAGAGTGAGTAAGAGAGAGTCTGTGTGATGTATTACTACACTATAACAACACAGTAAGTACTATATGACACTAAATGAAAATGTTATATTAGGATATATTATCCTAGTATATATAGTAGTTTTCCATATTTATTGAAATTATTGTTATGAGGAGAGATAGGCGGACACAAGGATGCAGAGACAACTGAGGAATTTATTAAACGGCCACCAAACAAGAATCAAACTGAAATGACAAACAAACAAAAACCGCGCCAAACGGGCACCGGGGATCGCGACTAGCGAAATAAAAAAGAGATCCTCAACCGAGTCTCGAACCGGGGTCGTCGGTATGCTGCGCCGACGTGCTCCTGGCGTGCCACCGGTAATCGAGAGCAGCTTACGCGCCACTGAGGCCTTGGGAATCGTACTTACGCTCTGCCGTGGAAAGCTTGCGGGAGAAGAAGGCACAAGGATCGAGCTTATTGTCTGGGCTGGTGTGCTGGGACAGGACTGCACCGATTCCTGAGTCGAAGGCATCTACCTTGACAATGAACTGGAGGTTAGGGTCGGGTTGAGTGAGGACAGGTGCCGAGGTGAACTGATTCTTGAGTTCATCCATGGCTGCTTGGGCTTCTGTAGGCCAGGTGAAAGGAATCTTGGTGGAAGTGAGCTCCAAGCAACAGGTCTATGGCACAATCAAGGTCTGTGTGGGGGTAGGGTACAGGCCAGATCCTTGCTAAAAACTTTTCGAAATTTGTGATATTAGAGAGGAATGGTGGACAGATCTGGTTCTTGTTCTGGAGGGCGAGCAGGCTTTGGGGTGACAGCTGACTGAATAGCGAAACAAAGGCAGTGGGCGTGGCAAAAATTGCTCCAGGTATGAATCTTGTGGTGTTGCCAAGAAAACCAAGAAAACCCCAGTACTTGAGGAGTTGATAAGGGCTATGGAAAGCTGTTCCTGATGATTACTGGCCAGCATCAGCGTGACAGGGGATGTGCGAGAAGTAATCTGGGCCAAATGGCGGCCATATAGTGCCAGGGCATTTACCAGAGTTTCGAGGGGTTCGAGGGGGCAACCAAGTCACTTGGCCAGAACTCGATCAATAAGATTAGACTCAGAAGCGGAGTCAATAAAGACCATAGTGGTTAACCTCTATTGGCCGGGGGTATTGATGGTTGCCAGCAGGAGGAGGCGGAGATTTGGGGATTTAAGAACAGTGTCTGACAACAACCATTACCGAAAACGGTGTAGGAAATCTCCAAAAGAACAGGGTTAATACACGACTGAGAGAACTCAGCGCAGGTGAGGGCTCTACCCATTAGAAGACTGAGGACGTAAGAGATTTTGCTGAAACCGGAAGAAAAAAGCGTCGGACGGAGGCCGAAAACCAGTTCAACCCCGGCATTTATCCAGCTCACCGTGATAGGGTGTGGAGTCCATGGGTGAACCTTCAGGAAACCTGAAGGCAGAGGTAGAGGGACTGGGTTGTGGTATAATGGGGCTAGGTGAGGGAGTGGGTGGAAGGACTGGACTGTGTGTGTGTGGTCACCCGGCACATAATTTTGCCCAGTTGGGCCAAAAGCTGTTGGTTAGCCTCAACCAGCATCTGAAGCAGATGCTCATGCTGGTCTGGTCGAGTGGTCTGTCAGCCCAGCTAAAATTCTAGGGCCCTGGGATCTTCTGCGTGTGTGTTGGAGGGTTCCATGCTGGCCAGAGTATTCTGTTAAGGACTCATGTCCGGAACCGAAAAGTTACAGTAACACAATTATGCAGTTAAACAAGCAGATTTATGTATGGTAACCTGATAGTTGTTGTTGGATGGCTGAATTGGGCAAGAGTGCAAGGCGAAATGGGACTGTAATCGAGGGAAGCATGCATAAAGACTCTTCTCTGTACTTGCACCAAAATGGTGGAACGAGCTTCCATTTGACTGTCCGAACTTCTGAGTCTCTAGCCATCTTCAAAAAAAAATGACTTAAACGCATCTCTTCCCTATGCACTTACACTGATTACTATACTAAAAGTAACCTGACAAGGTTCAGCAGAGTTGGTAAATTTGAACTGCTGTTTTATGTTAACTAGAATATGATATTGTATACTATGAAAGCACCTCTGTAAGTCACTTTGGATAAGAGCGTCTGCTAAATGCTAAAAATGTAAATGTAAATGCTCCCAAGTCAGTCCACCACATAATTTTTTACTTCCATGGCTCCTCCTGACACATTATTAAAATCAGAATTAGTTTTTGTTTTATTTATTTATTTATTTATTTATTTTGCGGCAGCCATGTGCGCTGGGGATCAGAAGGGGCAGCAAGGGGTCTGGTGCATTAATAAAAGCTGCTGTGATGGGGTTAGATAGACTAATTATTTGAATACGCCTTTGTAGCTATCATGCAGTGAGAATCCAGAGCGGTGAGGAAAGGTTAAATGTCTTTCCCACAGAGAGCATTATTGCATTGTTTAGCAGCTGAAAGATAATGTTTTTGTCATTGTCTGGGATGCAGCAAGGTTTCTGACATATAAAAAATAACGACTGATTATCACTTGGTCATGTCCAATAAAGACACAATTTAATGTGTATGAACACACTACTGTACAACGTCAATGATCTGTAAAAACAATCTGTTTATTGCTACCACCAAAATGATGAGCTTTAAAGCAATACAGCAACGCACTTTATTCAAAATATAGACATAAAAATAAATACTTTTACTTTTGTTTGATGTTTGCCATTTATAGATTATAACAAGGCTATCAATTTTTATAACAAAATATAAAAACTGTAGTGGTTGTAAATCTGATTCATTTTAAGGACATGGGTTAATCACTCTAATATTTAGTTATTTAATCTATATTTTATATTTATATGTTTATATATATATATATACATACAGGGGTTGGACAATGAAACTGAAACACCTGGTTTTAGACCACAATAATTTATTAGTATGGTGTAGGGCCTCCT
>JAYDZG010000008.1:5419947-5432113 GCA_034509265.1 Microcambeva bendego | reverse complement strand
GACAGGGACAATAAATACAAGGAGGGGAACAGTGCAGATAGCCCACTAGTAGTGTGAGCAGTAGGTAAGGTGCAGATGTTTATTTTGGAAAAAATGTAAACAATGTACTTAGCAGCAACAATTGTTCATACCAGTCTCTTTAGTCTCTTCTAAAGTTAAAAACAAACACGAGTGAATATACAAAAAGCACCATTTTTATATCCAGAGTCAACTTTTTTGTCACATGACTTGTTTTTTTTAATTTAAAGTCAGAATTCTAGTGGTTAACTTTCTGGCATATCCGCCCCCAGGTGGTCAGCTTTTTAAAAGAGATTTGGGAGAGTTTGCAGTTCAGTGTTGAGTTGAGTTTTGGACTTTTCCTGAAGTTGGGAAAAGTCCCAGCGTGTCACTCCTCATTTTAAACTATATTTTAGTTTCTTGTTACGTTATAATCTTAAATTTTTGATTGCAATTGATGCTATTTACTTATGAACTTTTATACCTTGTTTGTCCAATAAACCATATATATTATCTATATTTAACGCATCTGTTAATTATTTGTGACGAGAAAGAGCTTCAAGAACTTACGAGTGAGTTTATCAATAATATTTGATAAACCTCGCATTCCCCCTACACAACTAATGAAAATCCCAAATTCAGTATCTCAGAAAATTTGAATATTACTTAAGACCAATACAAAAAAATATTTTTAGAAATGTTGGCCAACTGAAAATATGAACATGAAAAGTATGAGCATGTATAGCACTCAATATTTAGTTGGGGCTCCTTTGGCCTGGATTATTGCAGCAATGTGGCGTGGCATGTTCAAGTATTATGAAAGCCCAGGTAGTTCTGATAGTGGCCTTCAGCTATTCTGAATTATTGGGTCTGGCGAATCGCATCTTTCTCTTCACAATACCCCCCAAAACATTTTATGGGGTTAAGGTAAGGCGAGTTTGCTGGCCAATTAAGAACAGGGACACCATAGTCCTTAAACAAGGCACTGTTAGCTTTGGCACTGTCTGCAGGTGCCAAGTCCTGTTGGAAAATGAAATCTGCATCTCCAAAAAGTTGGTCAGAAGCAGGAAGCATGAAGTGCTCTAAAACTTCCTGGTCGACAGCTGTGCTTGGACACAAAGCTCTGTGAACAGCCTGCCTCTTTAGCAATGACCTTCTTGTCTTGCCCTCCTTGTGCAAGGTGTCAACGGTCGTCTTTTGAACAACTGTCAAGTCATCAGTCTTACCCATGATTGTGTAGCCCACAGAACTAGACTCAGAGACCATTTAAAGGCATTTGCAGGTGTTTTGAGTAAATTAGCTGATTAGAGTGTGGCACCAGGTGTTTTCCATATTGAATATTTTCACAATATTCTAATTTTCTGAGATACTGAATTTGGGATTTTCATTAATTGTCAGTTATAATAATCAAAATAAAAAACTAAACATTTGGAATATATCAGTCTGTGTGTAATGAATGTATATGAAATACAAATATCACTTTTTGAATGGAATTACTGAAATAAATAAACTATTCTACTTTTTTGACCAGCACCTACGCACTTCCAGTGTACTGTACCACCACTTGCATTCTAACTTTGTGCTGCTTGTTTTAGTTTGTGTGTGTGCTGTTATACCATGGTGCAAGCTTTTTCTTCCTAATCAGTTTAGTTTTAACTAGAGATACTCTGGGAGAATACAACTAGAATTTGCAGAATACAGGTGTCGAGTTGCCTGATCTGAACGGTAATCCAGTTGGTAATTCTGGTAAATTGTTTATGAATGCTGCTGCAGTTGCATCATTTAAGATGTTGTAGTTGCTGTAATTGCTGTATTTTATTAGATAGGGCCACTTCATATGTTAGAAGAGAGTAGGCCAAAATTAGGTCATTTTGTGGTGAAACAACCAGGTTGTCTATGTTTACACCATAAGTTAATAATAAATCTAAAGTATGTTTACAGTGGTTAGTGGGTACTGTTACATGTTGGGTAATGCCTATAAATCTACTTAGCTGTGGAAATTGATTTTACAGTAAAACGTTTATTTATTATGAATTTGTATTCATGACTGTATTCTGGAACAGCAGCTTCATTGAAACCTAGATAAACATCAGGTTTAGCCTAGGTCTCAGTTAAATAATGTGCACTGAGACAGTTATCTGTAAAAAAAAATTCACAATTACAGTTTTACATGGAAGTGATCTAATGTTTAGTAGTCCTTATTTTAATTTAATGTTGTTGTTGTTTTTATGCTGCTCATTTATATTAATTTTAATTAAGTTATCATGACATACATTTTGATATGGTTTTTGCTTACATTGAAAACAACTTTTTTTCATGTCCTTCTGTAATGAGTGAGCATCTGACAGTGACTTAGTAGGCCAGATTACAAGGTATCTACAGTGCCTTGCAAAAGTATTTACCCCATTGGGGTGGAAATAAAATTTGTGGAAATAAAAATTGAAAACATATGTATTCACCCTCTTTGGTCTGAAGCCCTAAAATAGTTCTGGTGTGACCAATAACATTCAGAAGTCATATGCTTAGAAGTCGACCTGTGTGCAATCAAATGGAAAGAACATGGTACCACAACAACATTGCCAAGAGAGGGCCGCCCACCAAAACTCTCAGACCAGGCAAGGAGGGCTTTAATCAGAGAGGCAGCAGAGAGACCAAAGGTAACCCTGAAGGAGCTGCAGAGTTCCCAAGCAGAGACTGGAGTATCGGTCCATGTGACCACAATAAGCCGTAAACTCCATTGAGCTGGGCTTTATGGAGGAGTGGCCAGAAAAAAAACTTTACTTACAGACAAAAACAGGAAGGCTTATTCTGAGTTTGCCAAAAGGCATTAGGGAGACTCCCCAAATGTGTAGAGGAAGGTGCTTTGGTCAGATGAGACTAAAATAGAATTTTTCAACCCCCAAGGAAAACGCTATGTCTGTTGGAAAGTCAACACCTCTCATTACCCCAAAAACATTATCATCATGCTGTGGGGATGTTTTTCAGCAGCAGAGACTGGGAAACTGGCCTTAGCCAAGGGGAATGTTGAAAAAGACAACCTGTTTCAGCCACATATATGCCCATTGAAATCCAAGCATTTTAGATCATTGCAAATATATGAAAAAACATATATGTGTATATGTGATTTTGCACATTTTTATTCCTTGCATATAGCACAGTTCAAAGAGTGCATTTATAAATGGCAAAAAAAAAACAATACATAAAAATAATATTCACATGACTTTTTAAAATGTATACTGGCAACAACAACAACAACAACAACAACAACAATAATAATAATAATAATAATAATAATAATAAAGCACCTAAACACCCCCTTTAGTTTGTGCATCTTGTAGAACTAAAACAGTTCAAATGCAGTTCGTTCACAACATAAAGCTTTAATGTTTCAAGGAGGCAAAAAAAAAGTTTCGTCAGGAGTGTTTTTTGTCAGATGAGGTGTGTGTACATAAGCTTTTTTTCCAAAATGTGTTTGTAATGAACAAAAATCTCAATCAACAACACTTAATGAGTTTGAACTTTTTGTAGTTTTAAATAATCTTAAGCTTTCTTTAGTGTTTTCTGCCAGATCTGTCATTGTCGTTTTCATCTTGTGGTCCGCGATATAAGATCTCGGTTCCGTCCTAAATCACACTTTATTTCCGAACAGTAGGCAGGATGGGCGAGTGTGCAGTGAACATGGTATATATTGGTACCCCTTGACTTGTTCACGACACCTGATGACAGCGTAAACGCGAACTCAGGCAAAAGGGTCAAAACAAGGGCTGGCTTCCAGGCTACCAACGTCCTCGCTAAAGCTTAGTTGTGAGATTTCATCTCTGCCATGGACATGTTCATACAGGTTACATGCATCTGCTCGGTCTTTGCTGGAAAGTGACGTCACATGTGCGGATGGCTCGCATACAAACCAATAGGGTGTCGGAATGGTAAATGTTTTACTTCTTATCCAACCACAATCAAATTCACTCTTGTTATTATTATTCTGTAGTTTTTTTGGCAGCTTCCACGCTTATTTCATTACCGTCATCTACTGGACTGAGGTGAGATCACGCGCGGATGTCAATACTTATGCCTATAGTCTTCTTGCTAGTTGTGTTCTTTTAAAGAATTCTCTCACTGCTTTGGTTGTAGACTGAGTTCCAGATTGACTCAATAAACTGTTCAGTGTTACTGATTTTCCCGTTACCCTTTAAGCTGTTCTCTCTCTTCAGAGTGATGCCTACATGTGATAAGTACATGCTTTACGGTTTTTGTCTCTCTACAGTATGGGCAAATTCCAGTACCATGTTTTTCTATTATATGGTGGCTGCTATTCAGGTTTTTGTGTCCTATTCTTAAGATTGGTGAACCAGGTTTCCTCCGGTAATGTGAGTGAACTGATCTTTCATTTAAGTGCCTATCTTTCTCATCCTTAACCCACTTATCTTGCCAGAGTTTATTTATACCATCTTTGATTATTGTTTTAACTTCTGATTTGCTCAGAGGAACCTGTACTTCTACTTGTTTTGATTTTAAGGCTTCTTTTGTTAATTCATCTGCCTTTTCATTACCCCGATGCCTGTGTGCACTGGAACCAGGGTGAACTGAATTCTTACTTTTTGCTGACTTATTCTGACTTATTCCGATCATCTTGTGTACTTCATCTACTAAATCCTGTCGGCATGTCGATTTTCCAGTCTGTTTGCTTGTTAGTGAGGACATAGAGTCTGAGCAGATTAATGCTTTATCTGGGTTAACTTCCTCTACCCAAGGTAACAGTAAGATGATGGCCATCATCTCTCCCGAAAAGATTGAGAGGTGGTCTGAGGTTGTTTTTTTATTGTGACATTTATTATTATTATTTATTATTGTGATATTTAGGACTGTATATAGCCACTGCTGTTTTATCTGCTATTTCTTTGGATGTGTCTGGGAATATTTGTATTATGTCATCATATATCCTTTCTAGGTTCTGTTGTACATAATTTTAAACAAATTGTAAACAATTTTATTGTTTTGTCTTTATTTTTTGTTTCTAGAAAGACTACAGGATTGCAGTAAAGCCAAGGTGGAATTGTGCTCAGGTTAACCATTTTACTGCATCATATAGTACTGATTCCTTAATACCTGTTTTGTAGGGTGTGTATCTTCATGCCTTTGTAGGTTTACTCCATATGCTAGCGATAGTTTGAACCTCATAGGACTTAAAGGCATCTCCCCTACTTCTACTTGCACTGATGGGATTGGGAAAGTCCAGAAAGCTCACAATCAAACCACACTACTACATATCTTAAATCATTAAACTTCTTGAGTGATTGTCCTTATATCTTAAGGTATATTGTAGGTTTTACTCTTTGTTGGAGAAACAGATGCACTGTTTTTTTTTCCACTGAAAGGTGGATTCCTCTGTCAAATGTCCATCTTTCAACCTGGCTTATTGCTGTTTGCATCCTGTGTTGTAAGTTGTCTATATTCCTGCTCCTTACCCATAATGCCCCTTCATCTGCGGATAATGCTCTGCTTATCCTCTGATCAACACCACTAAAGATATCATTAACCATAATATTAAACAGAATTGGACTGAATACACTTCCTTGTATGGGGCAATTTTCTGTTGTGTATGTATTTGATGTTTCTGGTCTTACCCTGACCTCAATGGTTCTATACTTTAAAGTCTTTGATCCAATTATACATTTTACCACCAATTTCCATTTTATTCCATTTAAATAAAAGTCCTTTTTTCAATGGAATGTCGTATGCCTTCTCTATGTCAAAAAAAGGTTGCTAAAACAGATTTATTGTTGACGTGTGCTTTGCGTATCTGATTCTCCAGGCTGACTACAGGATCCATAGTTGTTATTCCATTACGGAACCTACTTTGGTAGGGTGTAATCAGCCCTCTACTTTCTAGTCTATTTACTAACCTTTTATTAATCATTATCTCCATAAGTTTGCATAGGTTATATGTTAGAGCTAGAGATCTGTCATTAAACTCCACCTCCATACACTTGCTGTGTATCTTTTCCCCTGTTATTAGTGTTGTATTAATACATTCTGCAGACTCCTCCATTTCCAGATATTTTTCTGCTGCTTTTGCAATTATCGCAGTTCTCTCCGTTCAGCTACCTGCTTGGTCAGAGCAGTTAATGATTTCTACCATAAAAGCTACACATTTTCTCTTTTGCACTATAAGGGGGTTGTGTCACTGGTGATGTTTTCGTTAGACTTTACCTTTCTAATTCCCTCAGCATAGGTAATCTTTTCCTTTCCCTTCACATTTTTTTATTTGAGGCTCTCTTTTATGAGCGTCACAGCCTTTGTAGACAGCACTATGCATCCCTACACAATTACAGCATTTGATTTTTGTTCTTCTCTCACACTTCCCATATTCATGTTCCCCTCCACATTTATCACTTTGGAGTTTACCCTTGCCAGCAGCTGCAAAATGCCCAAATAACTGACAGTTAAAGCATCTCATTGGTGGAGGAATATATGGTCTTACTACATAGCTAACTTGCCCGATTCTGATTATTTCAGGTAATTTATCCTCCTCTAGAATTAAAAATACATACATGCTATGCCATTGAACTCCATCTCCATCTCTCCATTTAATGGTAATCGCTTAACTTTTATGATTCTCATGTCTTTGATATTTACCCTGATTTGCTCTTCGGCGATCTCAGTTGACACCCCTAATATCACTCCCATAGCCTTCCCTCTTTCTTCCCATATTTGTGGCTTAACCTCCTGACCATTTGATGGTGCGATTTATCTAAATAGGGTTTTACTAACGATGATAAGCCGAACTGAAAACAAGCCAAAATGAAACAGGTGTAATGAGGCCATTTTTAAAATGTAAGGAGTAGAAGTAAAAATTTGGCTGAAAAATAATTACTCCAGTAAAGTATAGATAACCAAAAAAATCTACTTAAGTAAGGTAACGAAGAATTTGTACTTTGTTACATGACACCACTGCACTTTTAGTACATATAAAATCTGATATAATCTAATATAATCTGATATAATCTCTATGGTTACTGTTTTATTTTTACAAGTGCAACGTTCGCCCATCGATTGAGGTCTGACGGTATCTTTTTTAAATGGAAATGGCAAAAACATTATACTTAAAATTATGTCTTTCTGTCTCCTTTGGGCTTGTGGCCATACACTTTGCAACATAATTAATGTGGGGCTTCGTGAGTTTTGAGTTGCATTTATGGATGCAGCAGGAGTGTTTCTGAAATACTTCATTTATCAAAACAACATGACAGATCCTCAATAATGGCTCAAAGGCCACATACATTAAAGAATGATTTATGGCCTTGTCTTACACAGAATGAAATTGTTGATTTTTTTTTTCACAGTATTCACTGTAGACCATACTTTGTTTGATTGACAGTACTTGGTTTGACCCAAACTGGTAAACTACGACATTTTCTGTTTAAAAAGAATTAGCCTTCTTCTTATCTGATACACATCCCCCTATTGAGATGTATTTTTTGTACATCTGTCCCAGATTTGTGGTATTCCTATCCAGTTATTGTAATTGTATGATGTCTTTGTTGATAACTGCACATTACACTGTAATTTCCAGAATAATAAATTAATACCTCTTATTTGCCTTATATAATTTATATGCATAATTCTTACATACAGTGTACAAATACACACACAGTGCTTTATTGGTGGCAGCCAGGGCCTGGTGGTTAGAGAACTAGGCTTGTGATTGAAAGGTTGCCAGTTTTATTCCAAGAGCTGACAGGTCACAACTCAAGTACCCTTGAGCAAGGCTCCCAACCCTAATGGCTTTTCAGACACTTTTTATTAATGTACAAAATTATTGTGCTCTCTAGTCTACCCAAAAGTGCAGTGGCAACTCAACAGTTGAGGTACTGGCCTATCTGAAGGTAGTTGATGATTTAAAATATCCCCCAGTGCAAAATGGATGGGTCCCAGCTGAGTCTGCTTCCTCTTACGATTTCTCCCTGTATTTCCAGGGAGTTCTTCCTTGCCACAGTCGCCTGCTGCTTGCTCAAAAGCGTGTTTTGGTTTAGTGGTTATAAAACGTAAAAAGCGCTGTACAACGACACAACTTGATGGGTAAAGTTTGGATAAAAAAATATGTTTATATAATTAGAATTTTATTTCAATAAAAGAGTCTGCTAATGCCATAAAATAAAACATACCATACCACACATGGGAGTAGCATTGTTTTAATTTAAACCGACGAGGCACTAATTTCCTTTGTTTGCCACACATACCGACTATATTTAAACATATTCTAAAAACCATTGCATAGTGTTTGATTAATTAGACTCTCTTCCCTGGTGAGAGGACAGGTGTGGTAAGTGATTGATTACGTCTTAGCCACTCATATTACATACATGTTAAAACGTTCCGCCTTATTTTGAAAAACGAACCAATCAAAGGTCTGACCTCCTCCATTTGGTATTGTTGTAATGCTGACCGAACGAGACTTCCCGTTCCGAAAAGGATTACGACGTGGAATTAAATACGTTTACTCCGTTTACTAAACAGGCTTATAAGGAATTCGAATCACGTTATTTTCACGTTTAGACTTCAAAGTTAGTTTCGCTGGGTTTAAGCCTATGCTTAAATTGTCTTGAGAGGTGTAAACGACTTATTACGCTGGACGGACGAAGCGCGAAAGTCTGAGTGAGTAGCCAAGCTAAAAACTTTTCTTTTTGTTATTTATACAGTTTATTTCTCCCAAAATATACCATGGTTTGAAAATATATGTATGAGCTAGACATTAACTAATGTTAGACATACATACAATACAACTAGCGCGACTGTATTAGGCTTAGTTTTGTTTGTATGCGTTTGACAGCTGTGAATGTGAACGTCATCTTTGTGTCAAATGTGTGTATAGTTCTGTATAATGTCCCAATACTTTTGGCTAACTTGCTCCAAAACTTTTTGGCCAAGAAACATTTTACGTAGTGTTACACAACATGATCCATTTATTTGTTCTCTCATGGGTACTATCTGCTTTATCCTGGTCATAGTCACGGTGCGGAAGGTTATCCGGAAACGCAAGGGACTTTGCACACACTTTGAAGATGAAATCATTCTATCGTGGAGCATCAACCTTAAAGTACATTATTTAAGTCACTCGCTCGCTCGCTTATTGATATGAACATTTCAAAGAAAGGCGATAATTGTATATGTATAAGGCGATAATTTTATGCAGGATCACTTACTCTACCTGCTGAACAAACTATTCTCCAAGGTACAGTAATATCATGTACCGTATTTGAGCTTCTCGGTCCTCGCTTTCTTTCTTTTTTTTACCGTGCATTTTACATAAAATGCAGACATATACACTGAGTACTGTATACGCTGTATGCCCTAAAGTATGTGGACACCTGACCAAGAGCTTGCTGAACATCCTATTTCAATACACTACAGGGAGGTATTGACACGAAGTTGCTTCCAACTTTTCAGCTTTAACAGCTTGCTTTCTTCTGAGAATGCTTTCCATATATTTTGGATTGTGGGTCTTTTAGAGGTCTTAATGTTCTCAGAAGTCATGGAATAAAATGGCTCCACAAAGCTTCTTAATTTTTCAAATCAAACCACATCTTGTTTCAAAGGTGAATGCATGTTTGCCGTTTGGTGGATTTTACATCCATCTTCCACTTTTCACATGAACAAGAGTTCAAAGGTCATCGAGGACATCTAAAGCTGCATGCTAAATGAACAGCTAAGCAGTGTTCACTGCCTACAGTTTAGTAGATACTGTTTCGGGAATTGCGAATTCCTTATGATAAAGTTTAAGTTTTGCTAGTGAGCTTTTTCAGACTGAACTTTCTAGCCAGTAACATAACAAAATGTTGGAAAAGTGAAGTGCTGTAAGTACTTTCTGGATGCACTTTATATGCAGTGCTCCACTCTACATAGTCCAAAGCCAATTCAATCAATTTTGCCGCATGGAAAATTGCCTCAATGCTCACGTCAGGCTGTTTATTTTATAACACGTTGATATTGTTTATCGGGGATGATAATTGTTAGTCAAAATTAACATTATTGCCCAAGCCTAAAGGATACATGAGTAAGTGTCTGATGTACTGTATTGAGATGTTCCCTGGTTTTAATATGAGATTTAATGTTGTTCACTTGGTGCAGTTTAGTGAAGATGAAGTGAACAGTACAATTCCAATGAGAAAAGATAAGTTGAAAGCGTAGTCCTGAAGAGCTATGCAGGCCATTTGTCTTTATTACTGTGTACAGTTTGCAAACACAGCACAGTGATACAGCTGTGCTGACACATGGGTTATTGAACATTTCTGCTGCTAGGTACCCAGCTGGCTGGCCTTAGTGCTCTAGGTTTTAGCATGTCATGATCACACTCCCATACTTATTCCAATCTGCGTTTCTGTGTTCAAGTTTAAATAAGTTGCACTAAAGATTAAAATATTTTTGATTTTCAGCATTTAGCAGACACCTTTATACAAAGTGACTTGCAGCACAATATAAGCAATTGAGGGTTAAGGGCCTTGCTCAGGGGCCCAACAGCAGCAGCCTGGCAGAGGTGGTATTTAAACCGGCGTCTTTCGGATTACTAGTACACTATCTTATCCACTAGGCTACCGCTTGACAACCGCTTGCACTAAAAGATGGCCCTTAAAAGTGCCACCTTAAGCAACAATTATAATCAGATTGTTTAGGGATAAACTGATCCAATACTTTGTATCAGTATCAGGCGATGTTGGCACAAATCACTGGATCATATATCGGAAAAATATTGTTATCCGATCCTAACTGTTAATGTAAATTTAATCCATTCGTGTTATGAAATAAAACAAACTACAGTTTCCTGTTTTGCCTCCAGCAGGGTATTTATCAGAACTCATCCAACTCTTGTCAGTTGTAATTGTCCATTGTGTTTGTAGTGTCACGTAAATAGCATCATGAAAGTTAGTGAAATATAAAATACTACTAAATGTTCTATGTGTAAAAGTTTTGCATAACTGATTGTAGGTTATGGTATTTATTTCACTGTCTGAGCATTGCTATTTAGATAGCTATTTTAACCAGGGTACATTGAGACATGTATTACTACTGCTTAGTTGTTTGAGTGGAGAAACGATGATATCGGATTAGTATCGACAGATACTCAAATTGCAGTATTGGCATTGGACATAAAAAAGTGGTATAGAGCCAGTCCTTATATTGTGGTAATGTTAAATAACATGTATTATTTAATATTGGAAAAGGGAAGCTCTGGTGGTGCAATGATCACTCTAGCACAGTCGCTTTAATAAAGATTTATTGGCAGGCTTGGTTTTAGTTATTATTAAAGAACCAAAGGATTAATTAGTAAGCTTTATGGATTTGGTGAGGGGGAGAACATGTGGTTGGAGTAACAGAAGAGGTTGACAGGACAAGATGGAGATACAGTGAGGAAAATAAGTATTTGAACACCCTGCGACTTTTCTCCCACTTAGAAATCATGGCGGGATCTGAAAGTTTCATTTTAGGTGCATGTCCACTTTGAGAGAAAAAAATTCTGGAAATCACAATGTATCATTTTTTTAAAAATAATTTATTTGTGTGTTAATGCTGCAAATAAGTATTTGAACACCTGTGAAAATCAATATACATTTTTGGTACAGTAGCCTTTGTTTGCAATTACAGAGGTCAAACATTTCCTGTAGTTTTTCACCAGGTTTGCACAGGGATTTTGGCCCATTCCTCCACACAGATCTTCTCCAGATCAGCCAGGTTTCTGAAACACAGAGTTTGAGCTCCCTCCAAAGATTTTCTATAGGGTTTAGGTCTGGAGGCCACTCCAGAACCTTGATATGCTACTTACGGAGCCACTCCTTGGTTATCCCTGCTTTGTGCTTTGGGTCATTGTCATGTTGGAAGACCCAGCCACGACCCATCGTCAATGCTCTAACTGTGGAAGGAGGTTGTTCCCCAAAATCTCACAATACATGGCCTCGGTCATCCTCTCTTTAATACAGTGCAGTTGTCCTGTCCCATATGTAGAAATACACCCCCAAAGCATGATGCTTCCACCCCCATGCTTCACAGTTGGTATGGTGTTTTTGGGATGGTACTCATCATTCTTCGTCCTCAAAATGCGGCGAGTGGAATTAAGACCAAAAAGTTCTATTTTGGTCTCATCTGACCACAGAACTTTCTCCCATGACTCCTCTGG
>JAYDZG010000008.1:5403180-5417850 GCA_034509265.1 Microcambeva bendego | reverse complement strand
AAGTTTAAAATATCCAATAAATTTCGTTCCACTTCACGATTGTGTCCCACTTGTTGTTGATTCTTCAAAAAAAAAAATAGAATTTTATATCTTTGTTTGAAGCCTGAAATGTGGCAAAAGGTTATGTGGCAAGGGCGCCAAATACTTTCACAAGGCACTGTACATCTTGATCCAATGTCCACAATACAACTTTGATAGAGAGTAAAATACTTAGAGAAATACTCATGCACTAAACTTTAAAGACCCAGGATTTCACCCATGATAATTCAGAAATAATAATAATTTCATCTATAAAACTGAAAAAAAAAATTGAAATAAAACTAATGTAAAATGCAGATTCCAAGTGTCTTATAGATGACAACATGGAAGTTCAGGGAAAACAACATAAAAATTGTACAAAGCCACACATGCTTGTGCCGCACTTAAAAAAAACAAAAAAAAACAAAAAAAAAACATTTCATTTTACCATAGGCTCTTAGA
Source organism: Microcambeva bendego (assembly GCA_034509265.1). Lineage (NCBI taxonomy): Eukaryota > Metazoa > Chordata > Actinopteri > Siluriformes > Trichomycteridae > Microcambeva > Microcambeva bendego. The sequence goes on along the minus strand of JAYDZG010000008.1, from coordinate 5,417,370 downwards.
TCCTGGAGCTGTGAGACAGTTATTTATCATAAACCTCTGATCCAACTGAATTGTTCTTTCCTCTTAAGGTCTTCTTCTGAGGTCTGTGCTAGCGGTTCCTGTCTGTTAGCCTGATCAGCTGAAGTTGACCTTTGGTAGGAGCATTTCAACTTCTGACCTTTTATTGGCCATATGAAGTTTTACTGTGTTATTCTTGGCAAGTATGTTTAATCACAATAGGTAGTCCCGTGGTATTGGTAAAATAATAGAAGCTAACATATGCTTAGTAGAAAGAATGAACAGCCAGCAAAGAGAGAGAAGACAAATGGAAATATTTGAGGAAAAGTTATTTACCAGATAAAATCTCTGTAATGTGGCTAATTGTATGCTTTTATTAGAAGGAAGCTGTAATTTTGCTTAAGCATGATGCTTTTCTATCCACTTTAATAGGAAGCACGTACGCCTTAATGATGACCTTGTCTGTAATGAGATCCATAATGAGGTCCAGAATGTTTATTGTTCAGGTGCTTCTCTCTGTCTCTTATGACTTGAGCAGACTGCTGTCAGAATAACGGCTGCATCGAGGGATATGTCAGGAATGGTCATATTAAATTTCTTCTCGGCTTACGGTAGCCTGATTTTTTTCCATTCTGATGTCGAAAATGCAAAGCATCTGGGAGCTGAGGACAGAACGAGAAACTATAGAGAAATAGAAGGAATGTCAGCAGTGGCTGCCACAGAGTGTACTTTGGGAACACTTTATTGATTTCCAGCAGTTTATCCCACTCCCTCTCACTGTCTGTCTCTGCTATAGGGATACAAAAGTGTAACACAAGGATTTGTTGCCACTGGATGAGCTCCCTTTTTCCAGTTACATCAGAATGAAAATTTCCACTTCATCTTTACCAAACACAGACGAGGAAAAAGCATCGTGCGAGAAAGGAGTTTAAAATGTATGTCTCGTATTCAGAGGGATAAAGCTACAGACCACTTAAACACACAATGCTAAATATTCTGGTGTGTGTTTGTGTGTACTGGCCATGTTGACCTAAATATGTTTGCTAAATGTATTGCCTTTGTATTTATAAAAGACTAATTCATTTTCCTTTTTACGCCCAGACTTTAGAGCCAGCTGTCATTTGTAATGAGTGCCAAAGTCTTACCAAATGATTGGTTATGACCAACAGTGATATTGGAGTGCAGATATGCACTGGACCATCATTGTACCTCATTCTTCAGATTTTTTTTTAAAGATTTTGTCTTTAAAGAATAGACTGCTGCTGCTGCTAGGACGAACCGGTAGTGCACCGTTCTGTTACTGTAGTCTGCATGTCATTGGTGTGTAGATAAATAAAGTAACACTGTAAAGACATTGACAGTTTTAATATCACTGACACTAAATTGGAATTGGTTTGTGTGCATTAAGAACACATGGATGTGACGGATTTCCTGTCATGCACTTTATCTAGCCTTCGCCAGACATGAGATGTGATGATGGATTTGCATTAACGTAATTTACTCCATTAAGTCACCAAGTTTTGAACCGGCCGGTCTCTGCCTCATTACTAATCGTTATTACTACATATACACGCTCATCATCATGTATGTAGAACATTTTATGTGTGACTATACTGTAAGCTGCTTAGTAAAATGCATTATACCAGGCTATGAATTGTCCTTTATTCAATAATGAAACACTTAGTTAAGCATATACATGTTTTTTTAATAAAATAAAACTTATTGATACAAACCCAGCGTGACTTTTAAAAATATCTAAGGTTTTCTTATTCTTTTCCATTTAACATAAGCCGTTATTTACTCAGTACTGACACCAAGTGTTCATATTTACATTTGCCTATTTAATCATATGTACATGAATGTTTTTTGGAGGAAAGATGTATAATTATGTATAATTTATTTTTAAAAATTAAGATTATTTCATATAAAATAATCCATAAAACATGAAAGCTTTTGTCTGCTCCACACACCGGCGATCCGGGTTTGAGACCCGGTCCCAGGTTTCTTTTGTTTTCGCTCCCTCGTTCTGAGGAGCGCACCTTCCAGGACTCTGACGGTGTCCTCTATACGCCAGTGTCACCGTCCCAGATTATCTTGAGACCAATCTGCGTTGTTGGCATTATAATTTCTGGCGCGCCAGAAAAGCGTCGGCTCCCCACACCGGCAATCCCCGGTTCGAGACTGTCGTAAACCTCTATTGTTTTCGCTAGTTGCTATACCCGGTGCCCATTTGGCTCGGTTTTTGTTTATTACCGTTTTAGTTTTGATTATCATTTGCTTAATTTAATAAATAACAATTTGGCTCTGCATCTTTGTGTCAGGCTATCTCTCATCATAACACTAACTTTGAAGTAAAAAAAGAACCTTCAAGTGTGAGAGAAATATTGATTTGCTTCATGATATATATCAATATCGGCTGATTTATGGAAATAAATTAATATTGTGATATTTTCCCCATATTGCCCAGCCTTACTGGTGGATAGTGTCAGCACATTTACTACTTACTCTTGTCTGCCTCCTCTCAAATCAGAGATTCTTTTTGTATACATTTGCATTCTACTCATTTTTAATGCTGCTTAATTTTCTTTGGGTTTACAGTTTTAAAATGTTTATTTTTGTTGATTTAAGATGCTTAAGATAAACTTCTGTTTATGTACCAAGCAAAACACATTTTGTGTATGTGTATCTGAGTAAATGCAATAGGTGTGTTTCAAGGCTAAGAATAAATTAGGAGCTCAAAGTCAGAGTGTCTTTGTCATTTCAGATACATACAGATATGTACTGAAATGAAACAATGTTCCTCCTGGACCAGTGCAAAACAGTACAATACACAGTGCAGATACACAACAGTACAATAAATACTAGAAGGCCTATGGTAAATACAAAATTTACTTTTCTCATCAGACAGTGATGCAGTTACTCAGGATTCTCTCGATGGTTCCTCGGTAGAACATGGTGACGATGGGAGGGGGCAGTTGAGCTTTTCTCAGTCTCCTCAGAAAGTTGAGACTCTTTTGGCGATTGCACTGGTGTTGAGGGTCCAGGTGGACACTAAGGAATTTGGTGCTCTTGACTATCTCCACAGAAGAGTTATCAATGTTCAGTGGGGAGTGGTCCCTCTGTTCTTCTGAAGTCATTGAGCATCTCTTGTTTTGTCAACATTCAGAGACAGGTTGTTGACTTCACACCATTCCTTTAGCCGTTGTAGATCCTCTCTGTATGCTGACTGGTTGTTGCTGATGAGTCCCAGCACCAACGTGTCATCGGCAAACTTCATGATTGAATTCGAGCTGTACATTGCTGTACAGTCATAAGTAAGCAGAGTAAACAGCAGTGGACTGAGCACACAGCTTTGGGGAGCTCCGGTACTCGGTGTGGTGGTGCTGAAGGTGTTCCTGCTGATCCGGATGGACTGAGGTCTCCCAGTCAGAAAGTCCAGGATCCAGTTGCAGAGAGAGGTGGTCAGGCCCAGTGTGCTTAGCTTTCCAATCAGATGCTGAGGAATGATGGTGTTGAATGCCGAGCTAAAGTCTTTGAACAGCATCCTCACATACGTGTTCTTACTGTCCAGGTGAGTTAAAGCTATGTGAAGAGTGGTGGCTATGGCATAGTTCGTTAAACGGTTAAGACTGTACACAAACTGCAGTGGGTCCATGGTGGAAGGTAGCAGGTGGTAATGGGCTTGTCTGCTATGGGACGATAGTCATTGAAGCAGGACACTGACGTTCACGTAGCGTTCGTCACATATCGTCTTGCTGGTTGGTTTCTGGCTGTTTTCTTAGCTGTTGTAATGTCTGGCGGTTGTAGACTAATGTAGTTGTGATTCCCATACAGTTTTAAATTACGTGGACTCGAACAATGACACACATTACAAGAACACACTGGAACTAATGTCTCACACAATTTCACTTCTCATACATGCTGGAAGTCAATCAACAATGTCAGTTAATACAGTTAACCATAAGCAGTAAAGTGTTTACGGCAATCTGCACTGAAATACTGCTTACAATCTTTACATTTTTATAAACATTATACTTCAACTTGACTATGTTTACTAGTGAGAGAGTACATACTGTGGCAGAAAAACTTGTTTTCTATTTTCAATTCATTGTGAACATCAATCTTGTTTAAATCAGGGCCTTACTTTCAATCCATGTGTGTACAGATGTATGCGGTTAAAAAATATTTTTATAGTGCAGCTCTGATGTGGGGTTGTGGTTCCTGAGCTGCTGCTGAGAACAGTGAATTTGTGGGGTTGGGGTTAAATCCCAAAACAGTTTAAATGGTGAAAGTATATTGCAAACTGATGTGTATTTATGTTTCCACAGCTTAGTAAATGGCTGTAAGTCTAAAAGGTGGGGTGTGTGCATGCAGGTTTGATTATGATTATGTGTTTAGATATCTCTTCAGGTAAAAATAAGCCATGAAAATTTAAGACCAGTGACTAACAGTATATTATTTATATATATTTATTGAAGCAATTGAACACGAGAGATGGAGTGTGTCATCGCAAAATAACATCACGAACATCGTGATAACACACAACCTTGATTGTTCTATTGCTTCAATAAAACAGAATACAGATATATTCTTAGTCACTGGTGGTAAATTTTCAAAAAGCTGTGCTTTTTATCAGGAAATATCAGCACGACCGGAAAGCATCTCAACCAATCAGATAGCAGGTCAGAAGTACCTGTTGTGTAATTTTAAATATACTTCGGTTTCTAGTTTCAAGGGGTTTTGATATATTGCATTATAAGTGAAATACCCTCTGGCCATGATTTTGTTTTTCAACAAAATTAAATTAAAGTCACATTATGATGTTTCTTTGCCAGGTGATGTTGCACATTTCCCTTAATGTGCTCAACAAACTGAAATGATATTTTTTAATAAATCAAACAGCATATAAATAAATGAATAAAACAAGTGACTAAATTGTTCTCACATTTTTATATTTGGCTGGAAAGTCATCTAAACCTTTTTTGTTAATTAAGTCCATTGTTTACTAAACAAAGAAACTTAAAATAAACAAACATTGATCTAAACAAATACACAGGACGGAACAAACGCAGCTAAATGATTATTGGTCTAAAGAAAGCATCTTAGAATTAAATTAAAAAAAAAACTTTTGACAGTGGCCTGTATGTACAGTAATATACAGTTAATGTTTAGTAAAAAATGATGTAAACCAATGGTATAAACATGTTGTTAAACATGTTATATTTGAAAAATAATGAACACTTTCAAAATTTTTGTATCAGTAAAACTTAAATTGTTTAAAAAATAATAAAATAACTCTTTTCTCTAAATTATTGAATCTAAAGCAAAGTAAAATGTTAAAGGAAATATCAAAATGACCCATTATAAGGTGAAAATCACACAATTTGCCCTCTAGTGACACTTTTGCCATCTAGTAACCTTTTCTTGTTTATTTTCACCTTATTTTTATTAGGGTTCCAGTGTTGTCTCCTAATAACCATTTTGTACTATTATTTCCTAAATATATGACTAAGCTTTGGCAATGATTCTCCAGATTCATGTCAAAAGCATCATTTGAGTAGAGTTGCCTCACTGCATCCGAAGGGCAAAAGAGTTTACTTCTGTTTAAAATAAACACTTTGCATTCTGAAATATGTAATTATGATAATACAGTGAACCCCCACTTCATGTATTTTAATGCTTAATTATTTAGAACAATATAACTTCCTACTTTCTTAGCATAAATATTAGCATAAAATAAGCTAAAGGCACCCTATTTACACTAAAGTAAACACGCTTGCATGAAGGACAGTACATACATATCGGGGTAACATGGGTGCAGTGACACGAGCCGGTCTGGGGCTAAAGGTGTAATAATATAATAGAGATCCCTAAAGCGTTTTAGCTAAAAAGAAATTAATGTGTCGAGTGCTGTTATTTTAGAGAAGACTCTGTTTTACCTTTGACAAAAGTGCTTTAATATCAGAAGAATCTGTTTGCATGAACATACATCATGGAAAAGTTTCCCTAGAAAGTGAGCTTCCGAGTAAGTGAATCACTACAGTTTCTAAGTCTTAACTCCCACCCCTGAATCAGCCATGCTGATTGGTTGTTAAGAAAGCTGTCACTCCATAATCACTGTGATTCATTTACTGCTTTCCAGCCAAAGCTACAAGCAGAACAAACAGCTTTTCATTGATTCTAGGGGCCCTATTTTAAACGATCTTTGCCATCAATCATGTAGCAAGTTGTTGCGGCGTGGCAGTGTGTCTTTGCTGTCTTAAAAGGAAATGGCAAGTGACACGGAAATTGGTTTATTGTTTTTTTTATTTGTAAGAGCCTGATGCGGTCTGACTTTTTGGTGGATTTGGTATTTCAGAGGTGCAGCAACTTGAACTTGAATGTGTCCAAACCTGAGGAAACTGACCTGCTCCTCTATCACTACAGTGCTGGAGAAATAATTCAAATACAGAGATCAAATAACTCCAAAATGAGTGTCTTAAAATGATTGAGCACCATTACACCATTCCTCACTCTTAATGCCCATTACATAAGGACTTGTTCTGTTTATCATATCATTTAATTTACTTACCAGGCTACAGGTAATTCATGTGCAGGCTGATCTTTAAAGTTTCACTTTCACGGTCTATTATAGTGCGTGCTTTGGTGTGCTTTTGATTGAAAGACATTTCACGCACTGTAGTAAGCATGAAATATGATGTACCGTATTTTCTGCACTATAGGACGCACCTATTAGCCTTAAATTTTCTCAAAAAATGGCAGTGCGTCTTATAATCCGGTGAGCCTTATGTGTACACTGAGTTCCAAAAATTGTAAAAATGCAAATTTGGTCCGACTGTCTGACCATTTTTCGCTGACATGTGCACTACATAAGCTGGAAGCGATTAAACCGATCAGAGAACATTATGTAATATGTACTGTATGTACGTTTACCTTCTCCTCTCCTCCGGTAGGTATATTACCGGTATGCTGGTCTAAGGCCCCCCGAAAACGGCACCAATGAAAACATGCTTACATGGTACAATTCAAACTAAATTATCAGTTATGCGGTTGTAAATGGCAATAGAGCAGTTGTCCGAGCTTTCGCAAAAGCCGGCATCATTGCTGAACAGCCATCTGGCAATGAGACTGACTCCGACAATGATGAGAGAGAACCCAGCATGTTTGATGGCGAAATTGCCCGGCTGTTCAACTCGGACACAGAAGATGAGGATTTGTGGGAGAAGATTGATTAAAAAATAATTCGAGTGTATTGTTAAATAGTATAATAAAGTTCAACAAAAGTCACTGCTTTGCTTCTGTTACCTTTTTACTGCGCTATGAACACCATTACCTTTTTTGTAGACCGTATGGCTGTGCGCCTTATAATACGGTTCGCCTTATGTATGGGTTAAGTACAGAAATAGATCCCGTAATTGAGACTGTGCCTTATAATCCGGTGTGCCTTATAGCGTGGAAAATGCGGTAATCTACAGGTCTTTCATCTATAGCCATTGTCCTCTTAACAGAATGTTGTAAAATTAAGTTATTTTATTTTATATTCTGTTAGTTGATGTAACAGGCAGGGGTGTACGCATGCGCTGAATGTACAAAACTGCAAATGAACATCTGGCTTTTAGACTGTTGTCTAGGTTTTTTTTTTTGCTCAGCAGAGCACCTGTGTTTTTAGTTGCCAAGATAGGAATACACTGGTAATTTACCTAAACACACCTAATTTTGAGACTATCATGGCCATTGGCGTTAATATATTCACCCATCTGTATAAACACTATTACTATTTTAATGATACAGGCACAAGGGGTGTTTGTGGGGTGTAAGATATCAATGCACATTGCATCGTGAAGGCTATAAGATAGGGCCCTAGGTTTTTGACTATATAAATGGCCATTTTTCTTACCACGTTCAAAATTCACGTTTTTTCACTATTTGTCGGAATGTAACCCGAGTGGAAATCGTGGCAGTGGAGTGCAGTGCTTGTGGTGGGAACCTTTCTGCAAGCTTTGAACTTTTTGAAGATGAAGTTTTGAAGATTACAGAAAGAACGTACATTTTTTGTTATGTAAACTTAACCAAACAGATAAATAATTGTGATTTTCGCATTAAAGGGTCGCCTTTAAAAAGGCTTTTTAATTAGATACACCACAATATCAATCTCATTTGAAGCTTCCATTCGAAGTTAACTAGTCAGCTAAACTAGGTTCAATTTTTTGTTTTTATACACTACATGAAAGCTGGTGCTACTAATTCCTTAAGGTGTTCCAACTTTTTTTGATTTGTTAAAACCCTTAAAACCTACATGAAAACAGTGTTGGAACACACTGGTACCATCATGAGCATCAGTTGAACAGTATTGTACTGCAGAAAGTACAATAATGGCGAGAAAAAGGCAATTAACAATGGAAGAGAGACAGACCATCATAACACTTAAAAATGTGTAATTTCACATGCTTAGTGAAATTTAGTCCACCTGTGTGCAATCTGTCACATGATCTGTCAGTATATACACTTTTTTTGAAAGGCCCCAGAGGCTGCAACACCATTATTAGGCACCACTAACCAAACAACACCATGATGACCAAGGAAATCTCCAAACAAGCCAGGGACAACGTTGTAGAGTAGTACAAGTCAGGGTTTGGTTATAAAAAATATCCAAATATCTGATGATCCCCCAGAGCACCATCAAGTCCATCATCATCAAATGGAAAGAACATGGTACAACAAACCTGCCAATTGAGGGCCGACCACCAAAACTCTCAGACAAGGATGGCTTTAATCAGAGAGGCATCACAGAGACCAAAGGTAACCCTGAATAAACTGCAAGAGATCCAGGGCAGAGACTGGAGTATCTGTACAGATGACTACAATAAACCATACACTTCATAGAGCTGGGCCAGAAAAAAACCTTTACTTAGCCTTAGACAAAAATAGGAAGGCTTGTTTTGAGTTTGCCAAAAGGATTTTGGGAGACTCTCCAAATGTATGGAGGAAGGTGTCGAGGGGAATATGGATGGGGTTAAATACAAGGATATTCTTGAGCAATTGAGTTTTGGTCTGTTAGGGATTTGAGACTGGGATGGAGGTTCACCTTCCAACAGGACAATGACCCAAAGCATACTGCTTAAGCAACACTCGAGTGGTTTAAGGGGAAATGTGTAAATATATTGGAATGGCCTAGTCAAAGCCTAGACCTTAATCCAATTGAGAATCTGTAGTCAGACTTGAAGATAGTTGTTCACCAGTGGAAACCATCTAACTTTAAGTAGCTGGAGAAGTTTTGCCTTGAGGAATGGGAAAAAATCCCAGTGGCAAGATGTGGCAAGCTCATAGAGACTTATATAAAGCGACTTGCAGCCGTAATTGCCACAAAAGGTGGCTTTTCAAAGTCCTGACTTTAGGCGGGTGAAAAGTTATGTACACTGAAGTGTTCTGTTTTTGTCTCTTTATTTATTTATCTGCTTCACAATAAAAATGAAATGATGCATACCCTCAACCAATCCATTTTAATTCCAGGTCGTGAGGTAACAAAACACGAAAAATGTCATGGCGTGAATATGCCCCTGTTTTGAAGGCTTATTCAAAAGCCTGAGTAAATAAATATGTTTTCAACCTAGACTTAAACATTGAGAATCTGTCAGAATCCTGAGCAGAGGCAGGAAAATTATTGCAAAGTTGGGGAGCTTTGTAAGAAATTGCTCTTCCAAAGGCAGTGATCTTTTTAATTCTAGGAATTATAAGTAACCCTGCATATTGTGAACATGGTGAGTGTGCTGGGTTGAAGTGCTCAATAAACTCCCCATGCAAGCCCATTCAGCACTACAAGTTAGCAAAAGTATTAATAGTTAATGCAAAATTTAACTGGTAGCCAGTGTAGCGATGATAGAACAGGGGGAATATGATCAAGCTTTTTAGTTCTAATTAGCACTCACGCTGTATTTTGAACCAACTGAAGCTTGTTTATGGATCTACCAGAGCATCCAGTTAGAAGAGCATTGCCATAATCTAATCGAGATGTTATAAATGCGTGGATCAGTTTTTCAGAGTCATTTACAAAGAGTACATTTTTTTAGAGATATTAAAATAGCTTTTTATTTCTGCTTTTTAATTACACTTAAATTTATTAAAGATTTTTTAAATGATGATATCTTAAATAATACTATAGGTTTGTAGGTAAAGATATGTCTTCACCCAGATCTATGTTTTGACCCCACAATTCACGTCCCAGATTACCAATAAACACAAGCTATGGAAAAGTACCTGAAATGCTGACCCCAGAAGTGAGCTCGGGTGCATATCAGACAGATATATAGTTTCTCAGCACCTAAAGACAGGAACACTTACTTCCTGCTGGGAAATTGCATTGCTCCTTGGGAAAAGTTCATTTTCACTTTTTTCCATGAGCTGTAAACTTGTCAGGTCTTCCAAATAAGAGGTTTGGAGAGAAGAACTTTTCTGTTCTTAAAAAAACCCAGACTGAAGACAAAACTGTAAATCTGTAAAACTGTAAACCTCAGGCCAACATGGCCAGACTGCAAGCCAGCTGGGCAGAGTTCCCATTACAGACAGAACATAGATCATGGATTTTTTTTTTTTGTCATTTTTAATATTAGTGATTAACCAGTAAATGATAGCTGTTCAATGAAGAGCTGAAGGTTCAGACAGCAGATTTGATAAACATCCATTGAGACTGGACTCACTGCAAATAAAACCATTGGTCAGGATTTTAGTTCACCATATGTCCATCACACATTTACTTAGTAGTTTACATTTACTTACTACACTACTAAAGGCAGTGCAGAACAGCTGCTACACCTTCTACATGTGTATGGTCTGTGGGACACAACTGCAATTTCCAGAACATGCCAATAAATCCCACACATGTCCTTTTCTGTTTTTCCATTCTCTGTAATTATAACCAAGCGTTTTGCCTTGGGCTGCTGATCCTTTCTTGCGTGAAGGGTTACTTCCACTGGTTTGTCTTTCTAGTCTGCCTTACTGTGGCATTGATGTCAAAAGAGCACTGTTATTTTCTGGAGGCCTCTGGGAAGTGTGGGCGTTCAAAAGCAACTCACTGTAGCACTGCATAATGTTACATGCCTGAATGTAAATTAACAACACACTATGAATTATACAAGTTATGGCTCGGCCACACCAAACTTATAATAATAAATTTGCCTACTTTGTTTTAGCTGCGACTAAGAGATTTAGCTAAAAATGGTCCATCATTCAGTTAGCAATTTACATTTAACAGTGAAAATGATCTCCATCTTGTTCTGCCCTGAACATCCCTCTCTGTCACCACATCCATAAACCTCCTACTTATTTTTTTATTTTTTTCTTAGCGAGCTGGCATAATATAGATGTTTTTGACACCTCTCTAGAGAAAAAAAGGTATTGTCTGCTAGAGCTGGGTGATTTTACTAGGGCTGAAACAATGCCTTGTGTAATTTGATTACTAAAACACTTCAAGGCCAAATTTTTGCCTTGAGGAATCATTTAATCCATGCAATTATATTGTCGGTGATTAACTGCATCATATTAATGTATTACTTAAGGCAGTCTGAACGATCTTTTATTTTGAAAAAACTTTTATTTTGAGAAATTATCGGATTCTCTCGGTTACGTCTTGAGCGCCAATTGATGGCGGCCTTAAAAGTATGTTTGAGAAAGCAACTCTGTGTTCTGGATTAAAGTCATGGCAGAATACCCTAAGGTCGCCACCACAGCACTGAAAACCCTGTTGCTATTTTCGACATCCTATCTGTGTGAAGCGGGGTTTTCTGCAGTGAAAGCAAACAAAACAAAACAACGGAGTAGACTGGGCATAAGCAACACACTTCAGGTGACATTATCTCCCAGATGGGACCGTCTCGTTGCAGAGAAACAAGCTCAGAGCTCCCGTTGAGTTGTCGTTATTGTGAGTTTTTCATGAAATTTTCATGAAAATAAAAAGTTCTTTATTTTCCTTTTTGTGGCATATCTGTATCTTATTTTGAAGGGAATGTTTAAACTTTATCATAGTGACGAGAGTCAGAGAGCGTTAGGGCAGTGGTCGAGAGGAGAGGAGTAGAGCTTGTGAGTCTTGGCGGGCACACCAACATGCAGAAGCTTTATCTGACGGTTCAATTCCACGGGCCGCAATAAAATTGTCAAGCGTTGACCGGTCTGCGGTGATAAAAAGGTTGGGGACCACTGACTTAGACATAGCAGTGGGTTTAATACATAAACTAATTGAATGAGAACTTGTTAAGTTAAATTAGGTGTTTAGCAATCTGTTAAAATACCTCAGAATGCAGGAAAGGGCATCTAATTCATTAAACTCTTTCAATTATACTATATATATTATATTATACTATATATACTATATACATACTCAATTGCAAAAATATTGAAAATATGCTGCCTTAATATTACTAACAAAATATTGATGTGTTTTAGACAAGAGGAGATACAATATGGTAAGATATGATGAAAACAAAAGTTCTATCCCAGCTGTTCAATGGGTGAACCATTTCAATATTGTGTACAAAATAATATTTAATATATTTCTATAGATTCTTTAGCCCTAGTGTCTGAAAGAGATCATTGGAAACTGTTTCATAGCCCCAGTGGTGAGTTCCTGGGGGAAAAAAAAACAGGAAATGGTGAGACAAAAGCAGGACCTGAAGGGTAGCTTGGGACAGATGAATTTTTGATGTTCTCAGACTAACTGCTACCCTTGTGTGTATATAACATTAGAAAAAGGTGTATGTCAATACTGATAGATTAATGAAACCTGAATGAAGTTAAATTTAAAGGTGAATACATTTATAAATTATGACTGACTGGGAATTGCTGGTATGTTTGTATTTGCCCTCAGCTCTCAACACCTGTTTGTGTTCTTGGGTTTGAAATGTATTTCCTGTTTGTTTTGCAGGTCTGTATGAGCTGTTAACAGTGCTGCCATCTCAGCTTCAGACATATGTTGAAAGTGCAGCTGACCGCTTTTTTTTACATGCCATGTTTGGGGAGAGGAGTCTACACTCACTGGTCAAGGTGAGCACGTCTTTTGTTCCTATGATTGGAATAACTAAGAGAAACAAAGTGTACAATCCCTTGTAATACATTTGCTGGTCATACAATTAGAATATTAGGAAAAAGTTGATTTATTTCAGTAATTCCATTCAAAAAGTGAATACTAGTAAAAAAAAATATATTTTTATACTTGTATATTATAATCATTCATTACAAACAGATATATTTCAAGTGTTTATTTCTTTTAATTTTGATGATTATAACTGACAATTAATGAAAATCCCAAATTCAGCATCTCAGAAAATTAGAATATTGTGAAAAGGTTCAATATTGAAGACACCTGGTGCCACATCAGCTAATTAACTCAAAACATCTGCAAAGGCCTTTAAATGGTCTCTAAGTCTAGTTCTGTTGGCTACACAATCATGGAGAAGACTGCTGACTTCACCATTGTCCAAAAGACATCCATTGACACCTTGCAAAAGGAGGGCAAGACACAAAAGGTCATTGGTAAAGAGACTGGCTGTTCACAAAGCTCTGTGTCCAAGCACATTAATAGAGAGGTGAAAGTAAGGAAAATATGTGGTAGAAAAAAGTGTACAAGCAATAGGGATAACCACACCTGGAGAGGATTGTGAAACAAAAGCCATTCAAAAATGTGGGGGAGAACCACAAAGTGTGGACTGCAGCTGGAGTACCACCACGGACAGACGTATGCAAGACATGGGTTTTAGCTGTTGCATTTCTTGTGTCAAGCCACTCTTGAGCAAGAGACAGCATCAGAAGCATCTCTTCTGAGCTAAAGACAAAAATGACTGGCTGTTTTGTGGCTGTTTTTTAGAGCACTTCATGCTTCTTGCTGCTGACCAACTTTATGGAGATGCAGATTTCATTTTCCAACAGGAATTGACAGCTACACCCAGTGCCAAAGCTACCAGTACCTGGTTTAAGGACCATGGTATCCCTGTTCTTAATATGCCAGCAAACTCGCCTGACCTTAACCCCAAAGAGAATCTTTGGGATATTGTGAAGAGGAAGATACGATACACCACACCCAACAATTCAGAAGAGCTGAAGGCCACTAGCAACATGGGCTCTCATAACACCTAAGCAGTGCCACAGACTGATCAACTCCATGCCATGCCGCAGTTGCGCAGTAATGAAGGCCAAAGGAGCTCAAAC
>JAYDZG010000008.1:5384792-5403080 GCA_034509265.1 Microcambeva bendego | reverse complement strand
AAGCATCATGCTTTGGGGGTGTTTTTCTGCACATGGGACAGGACGACTGCACTGTATTAAGGAGAGGATGACCGGGGTAATGGATTTTGGGGAACAACCTCCGTCCCTCAGTTAGAGCATTGAAGATGGGTCGTGGCTGCGTCTTTCAACATGAAAATGACCCAAAGGCTACTGCACCAAATATCAACATAGATTTTCACAGGTGTTCAAATACTAATTTGCAGCAGTAACAGACAAATACATTATTTAAAAAAATCATACATTGTGATTTCCAGATTTCTTTTTTTTAGATTATGTCTCCCACTGTGGACATGCACCTAAGATGAAAATTTCAGACCCTGCACTCCACAGAAGAGGAATTATTTAAGGCAATCCCAACATTCAGTGGGGCACAACAGATGTGGGACAACAAAACTGGTTCTAAAAAATAAATCATTAGGATTTTAACATCATGTCCTACACTTTTGGTTACATTCATGACAGACACACGGTTATTACACAAGTTTATATTAAACAAGGTTGTGGACAATTTTGTCTCTCCAGTTAACCTGGCTGCATGTTTTTGGATTGTGGGAGGAAACAGACACGGGGAGAACATGCAAACTCCACTGCCCCATCTGGGGATCGAACCCAGGACCTTCTTGCTGTGTGGCGACAGTGCTACCCACTATGCCACCTCAACTTAACTTGACATAAGTCGCTATGTATTTGCAAGCTTGGGCTTCACAACGGTTTTTGGTACACAAAGAGAGGTGTTACTTGACATGCTAATATGTGCCACCGCATCCCATTGGTTTTAATGGCAAGACACTGTGTTAGCTTACTAAGCAAAGCTGATGTAATCAGTGTCTAAGTATTGCATCTAATTAACCTGACTTACAAGTTATTGACTGTCTATGTAGGCTCTATAGGTTCTATAGGTCTGTCTAAATATTAGACACTAATGCTCTACTCTAATCGCTTGGACCCAGTCAGTTGTTGCTTCTTTGCTCCATGTCATTATATCCCATGTGCTTGAAGATGTAGATGAAATCATCGATTCAGTACTTGAAAATACTATATACAAGACAACTATCTATTCAGCATTAGGAAAGAACAAAATCAAGCACAAATTTCCACAGCGAAGATTTGTTATGTATCTTTCAGACAGATGCTCAAAGTATCAAAGAACGTCTGATTAGCCAGCATGTAAGTAACAAATCAGAGACATGACAGTGTTTGTGTGTGTTTTTTTTTCTTGCAGAGTTTGCTGTCAGTTCATGATACAGTGGCTCAAAAGAGTTATGATCCTAAGCTTCCTCCACTTCCAGACGACATTAATGATGAAGAAGATTCAGTGAAGATCATACGACTCGTCAAGACTAAAGAGCCTCTTGTAAGAGTCCTTCTTAGACACATATATACACACACACACACACACACAAACACTGGGGATATGAATCAAAATTGCTTGGTCTGTAAAAAAAAAAAAAAAAATGATTAAGTGAGGTATTCTTTGTTCTGTTGCAAAAATCATGTTTACTTTTTGTGATGCAAATGTATTTATATTAAAACAAAAATATAAAACACTGTTCCTGCTGTCCAGTGTGGACTTGGAGCAATTGTTCTTGTAAATACATTTGTAATTTTGTTCAGCTTGGTACGAAATGCCATGCCATGAATGCTGAGCTAAATACATCGTCATTCAAAATTCCTACATAAAATAATCTGGCTCTTGTGCTGAGAACAAATCTAAAGCATTGCTTTGCAAGTTGGAAAACATTGGAAGTCCGTTTTCTTTGAGGATTATGTTGTATCTTGCTTGATTAATGTCCAAAGTAAACGCCACACTAAAATAGGTTTTAACTTTTTTCACAGAGCTGTTACTGATGCTGTTACTGCGTGTCTGTGTGACTTTAATGAGGGCCAGACTGCTATTGTCAGAAAATTGAAATAAATTGTTTCCGGCGGTCATAGTGAGTTCCCTCCAAAAGTGGTGGTATGTACCACAAACTGTAGACAGGTAGTTGGGTAGTGAAGACTCATTGTCACACTACATGTGTTGTAGAGTCAATATTTCTACTATGACTAATTCACATATAAACTCGCCATGTGAAATGATGCTGTCAGCTGCTACATATATTGAAGGGTGTTTGTTAAACTCGGATAGAGTGGTGTTCAACATCTGTAAAGAGGAAGTGTAATGTAACCAGGTAATTGAAAATGACTAGATTGAGAGGTACTGTACACACACACACAAGCTGCTGTTCTTATGCCAGCATGTATGTGCATGTCATGTTTTAGACTAGTTGAGGTTGTATAAAATACTAACATAATCATCTACATTTTAAGTATGTTTGCATGCATATAAAATGTATAAACACACAGGCATTATCCTGTCCATTGAACAGAGCTGCTTACCATAATCCTTTTAGACTCGTGTTACATTGTTTAAAAGCATTGGAACACCCACCACACATCCACACATTCCCAAACAGAACATACACATTCACATGTAGTCATGTAAACCCGGTGACCCCAGTCTGTTTACTAGTATGTTTCCTTTCAGTCATCAATCACTCTTCTGTGTGACCAT
Organism: Microcambeva bendego; assembly: GCA_034509265.1. Classification (NCBI taxonomy): domain Eukaryota; kingdom Metazoa; phylum Chordata; class Actinopteri; order Siluriformes; family Trichomycteridae; genus Microcambeva; species Microcambeva bendego. Next base: position 5,400,505 of record JAYDZG010000008.1, on the reverse strand, counting down.
AAGGCCTTTCTTCCTGGGCTTCATGGTCCCTGACAAATCTTTTTATTTAGTTTGTGCATGAACTGTCCTTCTGGCTCTGGCTCTAATTTACATTGTGGTCCCTGTGGTCACATCTTTTTTGCTCCGGGCCGGTAGCTACACCTAACAGGGAGGAAGGAGGGTAAAGACACCTAAAGACATTGTGGGATACAAAGTATGTGTTGGTTGTGTTTTACTTAGCAGTTTTGTCCCTGGAATGTCTTTCTGTTCTTCTTTTAGCTCTCGGCTGATGTTACCTCACATTCACACAGACCATAATGACTTTTAGATTACAGTGACAAATGTAATTAACTTTTTTCTTTATTTACAATGTTGTGATGCGTCTGTTGTGTTCCTCGTTATGGTCACTAATTGCTTTGTAAAGCAGCATCTGAGACATGTAGAACCGAATAAATGCCTACGAAATGGTCAAAGGTCAGTTCCCTTTATGCCTGTGGCTGTAGGGTTGTAATCATATAACAGAAAGCCACTCAAGTCTTTTTGCTGGCTGTTTATTATTCAACACAGTGACACAGAGTACCACAAAGTACAAATGTTTGCATTCTCAAACTATTCATAAAGTAAAAAAGGAAAATGTATTATATTATTATTTTCAGTCAGAGATGTGGCTCAAGTTGGAACATAAATTAGATCATGTAGGGTTGGGTGGTATATTTCAAATATTGATGCCTTTCATATTACTTTTAACAAGCGGTTAAAAACAATGTTGACATTTTGAGAAAGAGCACAAAAGCACTGCAAATTACACTGTGTTCAGCTTATGAATGGATGTGCGAACTAAATTGCGGTCTAAAACTACTCTTTTCATAGTAATTAATTGTAGTCGAATCAGGGTGCTTTGTTCAGACCAAAATCTGAATTCTCTTTTTCAAGGCTTGATTGAGAGCATTGATGAGAGCAAACATAACGTTTATAAAGCATGAATTCTCATTATATCAGACATTGAATTTTTAGTGTCTAAGACTAAAGAGAATCGAGAATGGACTATCCATTTATTTGCAAAGTTTGCCTGATATGGCCATCAAGGTTATTTTTGTTTCAGTGATTTTATGTGGTTATTTCAAAAAGACAATGCCAGCCCTTATTTTGCACAGTTACACCACCAGGGCTTCATAGACACAGTTTGCTTGTGTTGGACTTGGGCCTGCCTGCAGTCCAGATCTGTGTCATATTGAACATGTAAGGTTGAAAATGTAAAGATGAAGATTATAATCAAACACAGACTTTTGAGCAGTTGTGCAGAATGGGTAAACAATCCACAGTAACAGTACTTATTCTTAAAGTCCAACTGATTAATTGCATGTTAAAGAGATAAACCTTTGCATTAAAATATACATGCTCAAAATCTTGATTAAAAAGTTGATATAGAAATGTTTTATTTGGTAATCTTTTGTTCAAATATTAACAGAATTCGACAATTTTTCAAATAATGGTACCTTGAAACTCTGCACTTCACTTTGTAGCCTTAGTATTGACGTTTGTCAATTTGTTTTTTGCTTGTCTTTAACTATGCAGTAAACTGACATCTTACTATTGATATTGACAATCTTCCAATCACAAGTAAGTTTTTTTTTGTTATACTTTAAATAAATGAGCATAAAAATCCAATAGTTTAGTAGATAATGCTTTGCTGTCATTACAAAATGAAAGTGCACAGTAAACGACACAGTAACATGTTTCCCATGCATACGGATGAGGGAGTAACTAAAATCTCAACATCTTTAAAAATCAACACCACTCCAAGAAATCACTCATGTTGAGTTTCAAGGTACCACTGCATTTGATAATGGCAGAACTAGAGTAAAAACTTTCACACTTAATGCATAAGGATATACAAACCTTTCTAGCCCATCTATAGCGTGGCAGCCTTCTATACAGCTCTATCCGCTGTGCACAAATAGCTCAGCATTTAACAGCCTTTCAAACTAAAGCCTCTTAAATAGAATACAATGTGAACCTTGACTTACAATTTCATATAATCAGACTCAGACGCCCATTATAACAAGAGGCCTGTGTAGTTTAACTTACTCTAATTTTTCTTCTGTTTCCTTTCCGTTGTTTCTCTGCTAATTTTCTCCCCCTTTTTCACTCAGCAGACTTGAAGCTAGCATGCCGTGCCCTTCCATTAATCCATTTGTGTAATCGTCACCAGTTGGCTAACTAAAATTTAGTAACTCTGATTAATTGCTATTATTTTTTAAAACCATGACGCCAGTATTTTATACTAATAAAGCAGAAAGGGAGTGGTTTGGACCTGGGGTATTTTTGAGATTGAGCCAAGTGCATATCAGTACAAACAATATCCTTGGTAACTTAAGATCTTTGATCTGGTAGCGGAAATGACAGGAATGGAAAAATTGGTTTTGATGGAGAGTGTGTACATTTAGTAGCAGCAGAACCGTTCCCGTTAATTAAAAGAATATGTTGGAAATGTTCCTGAAGATGAAATTTAAGTATAAAGCATTTTATGGTTATGGTTTGAACACCAATTGAAACGGAATGAAAACATTTATTGTTCATACACTAACCAAATTATTAACGTTTATTGGGGATTTTCTATAGTATGTGCTATGATTAAAGAAAACCTGCTGCAAGTACATATTAGATTGTCTAAAGAGTGCTTCTAATTCTGAATTCATTATTATACTAAAAACAATTACCAGGGATTTAATGATGGACCACTAGACAGTTTTCTACTGCTTCAAAAATTCCCTGATTCAAATCGGTTTGACCTGTAAAATAAATCATTATTCATTTTAAATAGCTGAAGGCGCTACATGTTTTTGCCTGGTTGATGTCACTGGCACTTTACGGTTGCCAGGTTCTAGGTTTTCCAGCCAAATCGTGCTAAATCTGAAATTATTTTGCATAGCCGCACAGTTATAAAAGTCTATTATTTGTTAAGAAAATAATTAATTTTGTCATTTGTTTGTCTTTAGTTTGTTTTTGTTTTAAAAAAAATCAAATCTCATCAAGGGTAGAGTGTATTTTTACATCCAGAACAATTGCTTATCATTAGCTGTTCTACAGTATATAGTTTCTATGCATACATTTTTTGTTGCTGATAACAGGGATGATACTTTTTTTGCATGTTTGCCTCGATATATCAAGGTGCTCAATATATCAATCTACAAAGCATTTAAAGAGGCCAACCTTTAAAAAACAGCAGATTGCGATGACCTGTTGACTTAATTAGTATCTCTTAGGCAAGCTAAGTAAGCCTATTGCCCCTGATATAAGCCATTGGCAATGTAAATACCACAACACACATTTTGGCAGCTTTCCTTAGCATAAGTTGACAGTCAGGGGATTTTTGTACTCCTGATCTTGGCCTATGACCACACCTTAATGTACTCTGTTATAGTTGCAATCAAACTACCTATTTTTATTTTGGCACAGAGAAGTCACCAGCTGAAGTCAATCACAGATGCTAACAACAAATCTGGAGACCATGGAGGCCACAAAGTTAAATTACATTGTATAACTTTGAGAACTTTTGAGAAGAATGTCGCCAGACTAAGATAATGTTTTTGATTTTTTTTTTCTTTGTATAACTCGGCTTTAGTTTTTTTCCCTTTCATTAGAGTATATTGCTCAATTGTGGATTGAGACACAGAAGAGCCTGAACAAAACATATTGCTCTAGTATAAAGGATTGTCATCATGAACCCAGTGTGCAGACAGGAGGCGTCATTTTGTACATTATTCTTTCCTGCTATGGCTGTCTTTGTTCAAGCCTCTGTAAAACTTCACAATAAATACTGAGACTTTGTGTCTTATATGCACATCTTTATTAGTAATGTGGTAGCTAATAAAGTATTTTATTTACCAATTCATTGTAGCAATGTGAAATATGCTTGCTTGGCTTTGTACAGAGTCAGCTGTATTCTACAGAATGTTTGGGTTTGCAAAAAGCTGTAGTCCATCAGAATCGTTGTGAATGAGTTAAATAGCATTTCTAACAGAGCTTTCTACACCACTAAATCAATAATGACTTTGTGGGTGTGTGTTTACGTCTGTATTTTGAGTTTTTATTCATTTTTTTTGTCTATTACTTTTTAAGTGAGTGCTCAAGTGGAGCAAAGGGTTTAAATCTCTGTGCCGCCAAAAAGTCACACACATAAATCATTGTCTATGTGTTATTAAAGGGCCACAGTTCTGCTATGTGTTGGCTTTCAGTTTAGGGAATGCTTGAGTTTGTGACATTGTTTCCAGGTATAACTGGATCACTGCAACCTTGGTCAGTATGAAGCACTCATTGAAAAACAAATAAACTAAAACAATGTTCTAATGGTCACATGGGTGTTGAACCCAGATGCTTTTGTTTTTCCAGTTTCTTCATTACCTTGTCTGACTTGGCATTCCCAATGGTCCATGTTTCTGTGTTTCTGTATTACATTACAGGCAATTTGGGAGGTGCATGAGCGTGCACATGGTCATACACTCGAGTCTTTGTGTGGCAAAGTGTCTGGTTGTGGAGAGAGTGCTGTTGTTATTACATGAATAAGAGCTGACATGTGAAAGTACTGTTTACTTGGTAGAATAATTGCTATAAAACAGACTTAACAAACACTTAAAATGCCAGTCCAGCTGTGCCATTGTTTAACACCATTAATCGTTTATTCATACACAGTCTCACGCTAAACACAGAAGCTAAGAGATTAAAAGAACAGTCACTCACGCCGAAATTACCTCACCTCACTGCACATGTTCCAGTTCACGCCGAGGACAACTGGATACACATGTACCTGCCATATAGCTCAGAGGGAACACCGTTCACTGTGTTTTCACAGCCAGTGCGTAATGAGGGTGTCTGGTCTCTCAGGCTGAATTACAGGAGACGTAAGAGCTGAAATAGAGCGTTTTATCCCAGGCCTCTGCTTCCTTCCTCCCCACATTCTCATTCACTTTAAGTAATTTCTGTTTATTTATTTTCATTTAAGGTTCATTTCCAGTCGTGAACCACAGTTTATTTTTAATATAGACATCTCATAAAGAAATGGTACAGGTAATTTATTCAGAATTAAGCTGGTCAACCAATACATGTGAGACACTGGCAGGACGAAGCACCACGTCCAGTAGATAACAAGAAACGGACGTCTGTCCAACATGTTTTTCAGAAAAACAGTTCATGTTCTTTTCAGACCGCAGATATCGAGTGTCTCAGTATTGTCACACTTGACACACCATTGTGGCTCAGGGGTTCAAGTGCTTTAGTCACACCCACTGCTAGGAGAAATATCAATTATATAGCATTAATTATATACTTTAATATAATCGGGTCCCTGTGCTCAGGGCAAGGACTGTAAGAAGGTTTGGCAAATTTGGTATGAAGGAACTTGCCATATGTTTGGCCTGTGGACTATAATTAGTTAAAAGTAATAAAATGTCAGTGATATTTTGAAGCTATCTGCAGCATGTAATAGCTTCATATTTAGTATTTACAGATCTCTGCTGGTTTGTAAAAAATATTAATTTAATAATGAAATAACCTATCCTATCTGTTTGGAGTTTGCATGTTCTTCCTGTGTTTCCATCAGGTGCTCCAGTTTCATCCTACATCCCAAAGTGAGGTGAACAGCAGACAAAATTGACATCCAGTCTGCTGCAGTAGTAAATGCCCAGATTAAACAGAGAGCTGGGGCTGTGTAAGGATCCTGGTTGCACAGATTGCACAGAGTGTGGTGTTTAAGAAAGGAGTCCAAACATTCCTGTATGAAAGCATTTCTCTGTGTGTTTTGATGTTATAGGCAGGGATTTAATGATATAAGTGGTCATTAATATGTCATTGTTAGCTGGTCCAGGCATTAAGTAAAATTCTTTTGAATGGCAGATTCAGAAATATGAGTGGCAGGCAGCTGGCGGTTCTTCATAAAGTAGCTAATTTATGTCTGCTTGCTTTTCATGCGTGTGAAGCCAGCAGTTCTGACTGATACTGCAGCTCGTGCCTCGCTGTCTCTGCACTCCGAGCAGATTAAGTGATCCCTTTTGGCAGGGCTTGCAATAACAGTCATAAGCATTTATGTGTTGGCGTCTGTGCATATGGCCCTAATCACCGCTGTAACTGCCCACTGAGGATCACCTTACTGATGAGTAATTTGGTCCTCCATGGCCTCTGATTCTGCCTAATTTTCTTCTCTCTCCCAAATCTATTCCCAAATCTATTCAGGGTTTTTCCCTGCATTTTTCTTGTTGAATTTACTGCACTCGTTATCTTTCTTTGTCTTGTTTATAGAGCTACTGCCTCAAAGGCTAGAAATGTATGTGTAAGTAGATCACCAAACCCCTTGTTAAAATGCATGCTTGTCTCTGTTCAAGTTTGGGTTTCATGGTCAACTGGTGTCTTGCATTATGACTTCAGTTTGTTAACCTATCGTAGTGTAGCAAAGCCATCTCAATTGTGCTTGTGATTGGAAGATATGTGTCTCCCCATGTCTCAATGAGTTTTCTTTCGGATTTCAGGTTTCCTCCTACAGTCTAAAACATGCTGCCAGGTTAATTGGAGAAACTAAATTGTCCTATAGGTAGCAAGCATGATATTTCTACAGTGTTACACACATATCACTCATCTGAAGGGATTGGATTATTATCTCCCCATCTACTTCATAAACCATTCGTGCTTCTGTGCTTGCTCTCCCAGTTGTCCTGCTTTTCCTCATTTTCGCTCTTCAATGATTACTTCATTGATGTAGACTGACATTCTGTCACTTTCTGAGACTACCGACCACTCACCTTTCTTATACCACAGACCTTGGGGTTACCTAATTGTACTTTTGTATTAAGAGGAAACATTCAGTGAAGTGGTTTATATGCAGCATCAAGTGGGCTGCACTTTAGATCAGAGAGCTCAAGGAGACCTTGAGGAAATGCACTTATCCTCATCATAATGACATTACGAAACCATTAGAAGCAATTCACCAAAACAATGATGTCATCTGAATTATACAGTACTACTGAAGAGATGGAAAGAGCGAGTGTGTGTGCGTGTGCATATGACAAGCCAGATGTGTAGAAAAATACAATACAGCCAGTTTTAATCAGACGTTTAATATTAAAATTTACTTCTCCTTTTGTCTCACTTTAACACAACAGCTGTATGAAAGCATATAAAGCTTGTAGTGTTATAGACTCTGAAGGAAAAACAGAATCACTGTTTATTAAGTAGATGGGGGGATAATATGCCAATCCCTTCATATGAGTGATGTGTGTGTAACACTGTAGAGATATCATGTTTGCTCTGTCATGTTGATTTAGCGACACATGCTAAAATAATCATATTTAAATCCTTATTCATTGATTTAGCTCAGTCATCCTAAAAACACATGGAGTAGAGTGTATTGTTTAAACAGTTTAGGGTTACAAGCCTTGCTCAGGGGGACAACAATAGAAGCCTGGCTGTGGTGGTTCTTGAACCAGTAACCTTATAATGCTAGTCCAGTGCCTTAAATGCAACTGTAATCAGCAGGTCACTGGTTCAATCCACACTGGCCAGGAGGCTGCTCTAGACCAAGGCTCTTAACCCTCAATTGCTTAGACAGTATACTGTCACAGTACTATACCTCTCTTTGGATAAAGGCGTCCTCTAAATGACAAAAATATAAATCTAGGTCATGATGATTCCAGAGCATATCCCAGGAGCAGACATGCACACTGAGTAGCAGTCCATCACCTCAGTGTTAACATGCTGACTCATCGTTCATGCGTAATTACACACAGAGCTCATTGCAGCCAAGCCACCTAGAGGAATAATTTAGGAAAACTAGGAAACATAAGTATACTGGAAAAAGCTGGTGAGAACAAACTCCGAAAGCTGTGCTTAAAGGGCATCAACGATACAGACTGCATCTGAATTCTGATATCAAGAAAATTTAAACATCCATGGTTGCTGTGAATCCATACCTATGCTTTATTAATACAGACTTGGCAGGGTGGCTTGCTTGTTGTTTTACTTCCTGTCACATAGGGGCAAGTAACCAAATAACCTTAATAACCGCTGCCGGCACTAGGAGAATGCTCAAACGTCACACAGAAAGAATTAAAACTAAACTCTTCTGTTTTGAAGCAACAGTGCTACTGATGGTGCTACCATGCCCTCCAGATTGTGATGTGCAAGTCAAAAACTATAGATTTAGCTAAGATAGATTGGATAATATATTGCTTCTGATGTGTGTTTTTGTACAGGGGGCGACAATTAAAAAGAATGAGACTACAGGAGCCATCAGCATTGCTCGCATCATGAAAGGAGGTGCAGCCGACAGAAGTGGTAAGCTTTGGAATCGGCTGCTAGTTTCATCTCATGAATGGTTGAAAGTCTCTTGTGTTTGTGCTGATTATGCCTAGTTCATACTACAATTTAGTCCTGATTTTGGCCAGGCGACTAGATTTGCCAACTTCGGCGATAAAGACTCGTTGACCGATTGCTATGATTGTACGACCCAATGACTCACCTCGAGCAGCTGAAATCAGATTTTAAAAATGCTGAATAACTAGATTGAGTCACCTGACGGGCAGTGAGTGATGTGTTGCAAGACAAGGTGTGAAACCCCCAATCGTCGATCAGTCGTGTAGTGTGATAGCCCCACTGACTTGAAATACCTCCGATTACAAGAGACCCATTGTGTAGTGGAACTGTACAGCCACATTCTAATCAGCTAAATCACTCAAAACACCTGCAAAGGCCTTTAAATGGCTAGGCTACACAATCATGGGGAAGACTGCTGACTTGACAGTTGTCCAAAAGACGACCACTGACACCTTGCACAAGGAGGGCAAGGCACAAAAGGTCATTGCTAAAGAGGCTGGCTGTTCACAGAGCTCTGTGTCCGAGCACATTAATAGAGAGGCGCAGGGAAGGAAAAAATGTGGTACAAAAAAAGTGTACAAGCAATACCGATAACCACACCCTGGAGAGGATTGTGAAACAAAACCCATTCAAAAATGTGGGGGAGATTTCACAAAGAGTGGACTGCAGCTGGAGTCAGAGCTTCAAGAACCACCACATACAGATGTATGCAAGACATACATTTCATTTGTCGCATCCCTTGTGTCAAGCCACTCTTGAACAAGAGACAGCGTCAGAAGCGTCTCGTCTGGGCTAAAGACAAAAAGGACTGGACTGCTGCTGAGTGGTCCAAACTTATGTTCTCCGATGAAAGTAAATTTTGCATTTCCCTTGGAGGAAGGGAGGAGAGGCACAAAATCCACGTTGCTTGAGGTCCAGTGTAAAGTTTCCACAGTCATCTTCTAGTCTTGGAACATTGTGTTTTCTGAGGTCCAAATCCTTTTTTTGGGATTGGTCTGAAATACTGAATTTGGGATTTTCATTAGTTGTCAGTTATAAACATTAAAATTAAAATGTTTATTATCTATTCAGTATAACAGCAAAATATAACAATGTGGAGTTTTTAAAGACAAGTTTTTTGAGGTATTTTTACCATAAGGATGTAAAACTGGAAAACTGTTAATGTATTAACTAGATATATTTTATGCTAATGTGTAATATACTGTTGATTTGACACTGAAATAACACAGATCTAACATTTGAAAACATTTTACCTTCATTTTAAGTTGTTTCTTTGTGCCTCTTAATTACCGGGATCTTGGAGCACATTCTCGTGAGAAACAGCACACAAGGGTGTACCTTTTTCTTATAAGGCATAATTCTCATGGGAATGCACCGTTTACCACTTTGTTTACAGTGCATTCTCTTTTCGCACCTTTTTGCTGCTCTAAGCATCCTTAACACGTTCTTGCATGCTAGTTAAGTTTAATGGAAACATCGAGTTTAAGGGTACAAAGTTTTGTGAACTGTGTCTACGAAAGATTTTGTGTTTAGTGGACTTCAAGTTACAAGCTACCACTGTACTTCTTTTGGCCTCTCCTGTCAATTTTTCACATGGTTTATTTGGTTTACTTTTTATGCCAAATACCCATCCTGATAACAACCCTTCTATTTATCTGAGCTTAGGAATCTATTTTATTTTTATTTTAGGCCTTATCCATGTCGGGGATGAGCTTAGAGAGGTCAACGACATCCCTGTGAATGGCAAGACACCTGAGGACATCATTCAGCTTCTGGTGTGTGTGTATAGGAGGGTGTGGAGGACATGAGTGTTAAATTGGGCTTAGCTTTATGAACTGTAATAATGGGTAGTGAACAATAACAATGCCAGAATACCTCTTTGTGTATTTCTTAGTCCCAGTCACAAGGTGCCATAACATTCAAAGTAATACCTGGACCTGAGACAGAGGGTTCCCTCAAAGAACCAAAGGTATGGTGGAACACAACACATTACTCAATAGGAGGGACAGAATGCAAGTTCGGGTTCTTTATTTAGTGAATGTTGTAGCTCAAATCATATATATATGATTGAGAGACTGGGCAAGATGACTAAATAACTGACTACATTTTTTTACCAAAACGTGACTTCTGTAGTCAAGGAAGTGTAATGTGACTGTATTTTTACTAGATTTAATATACTTACAAACATTGAAGTGCAACAAATGGGCTACAGATGGGTGACAAGATTAAGTTACAAAACTTTGAGTCTAATGTGTAAAAAGGTACACAAATTAGTTAGCAAGGTTATATTAAGTAGAATATTATCTTCTGTAATGGTAAATTATTGACATGAGAGTCACAACTGGCTAAATCAGTTAAAGCTAGCAGGTGTTACAGAACATTTATGTTTTTGGAATTCAGCAGAGACAATGTCCAAAGTGCTCTGGATCGTCACTAGACCACAAAAAAACTTTTCTTTCATCAGTCGACAAAATGTTAATATTTTCTCTTTGTGCCAGTCAGTTTGTTTTGTGGCAAATTTGTACCAATTCAGGATGTATTTTTTTAAACAATTGGACTATTTGTGTGGGGAGTTCTTGTCAGTATCTTGGCTTCACCTAATCATCCTCTGGTTGTTGCAGTAACTTAACTTTCATGATGTTTTTGGAGGTTATCATTGGACAAGCCTTTGAGGAAGTCATTTATTCTATAAAACAATGAGGTGTCAATTTTGGCCTTTATTGGCTGTCACAGCCAATTTTCTTCTAAAATACTGGTAAAAATGAGTCATTTCCGGTTCTGGGGAAGTGCGTGTTTTGGTTTAAAAAGTTGATTGCAGAGGGAAAACGTATAGAAAATAAGGAAATTTATAGGCTGCTCAGTAAAAATGATTTTAAATGCTTTGCCTTGGTCATCAAAACCTGAAAGACGTGAAAAGAAACGTGGATCTATTGTTCAGATGTATTGAAGAATGCCTTCAATAAGGGCTAAAATGGGCACAGGTTCTTCTGCAGAATATGACATGACATTGCAACTGAGTGCTTGTTCCACCTCTGGTTAGTTAATTGCTAATGTCTTACAGCACATTTAATACTGATGTGGTGCATTTAACATTCCCTCTCTGGCTACTTGTGTCAGTCAGTTGGAAGGTTATAAAGAGTTTAAAATGATATCTGGTAGACATCTAGCCATTATTTCTATTTTGTGTGTATGTTTGGTGTTTACTGGATAGCTTTGTAATGCTCAGTGACGATGTTGCCCAGTCATCTAAGCAGTATGGTTCTCACAACATTTTGAAATGTGCACATTTATGATGACATTTTGATGGTTTTGTATATTTCTAGCTTTTTAATCATTTTCTCCTGTTTCAGATATATGTAAAGTCTTTGTTTGATTTCGACCCAGAAGATGACAAGTCAATTCCATGTAAGGAAGCTGGCATGGCTTTTAAAAAGGGTGATGTGCTTCGAGTTATGTGCCAGGATGATAGTACTTGGTGGCAGGCCAGAATTGAAGGCACTACTAACCCTCGTGGTGGACTCATCCCTTCTAAACCGTTTCAAGAGAGGTGGGGCTGCAATTCCTATTTTTATTTTTCAAATCAATTAAATGTTAAATGCTGTATGATTATTAAATAAGCATATACAATGAAATAATGGATAAAGCAAATGTTTATTGCAAAACATTATACATACAAGTCACAGAAAGTAGAATAAGCCATAGAGAAGTAAAAAAAAAAATACTGTGAAACCATCAGAATGACCAAAATCATTCCGCCCTAAAATATTTTATCATCACCTTTTTAAAGAGTTGAAAATTGAGTGGCTACGATAACTTGTCATATTTAGTAATCTGTATCTGTAGATGATTCACTTTCAACCCACATCCAGTGTAAATTCTCAATTTCACAGTGCTCTCTCGCTCTCTCTCTCTTGCTTTTTCACACTTGTGTTGGGGCCCGGGCAAAATACTTTGGATTTCCATGCCTTTCTGGCCAGAAATAAATAATGGCAGAAAATGATAGCACTGGTGATATCTACCTTGGCTGCTTTGTGCATGGTAAATCACACATCACTGATGCACTCGTGATCTGTGTTTATGCATATAGAAATTCATGAAATTATTTTAGAGATTTTACTCATAACTACATAACAACTTTTATATTTGCCTTCCTTTGATTCACTTCAGATCTATGAAAAACGTCATCAAGTATTACATGCAGTTTGGAAATGACCCACATTGTACTATACAATCCCTTCAAATTACAAGATACATGGGAAACAATCCTCAGTCTGGATGTATGAAAACTATTTAAAAGATACAGTGTCCAGCATAAATTGTGAAAAAATACAAGACTTGAGTCTCATAGAACATTTATTGTATCATTAACATGAAAGTAAATAATAGAACTTGTGTTATGTAATCTTCAGTTATAGGCAAATTTGATGATGCATAAATGAATACACCCCACATCAAAAACTACTACATCTAGTACTTTGTATGACATGATTTGACACCTTGCCGTGATTTTTGAATAGATTTTTGAAAGGTTGGATGACAACCAAAGTCATAAAGAGATGGTAGCATCTTCTCCTTTAATATAGAACAGTACATCTGTGAATTCATGATACCATCAATGAAATTCAGCTCCTCGGCACAAGCAGCACTCATGAATCCCCACATTAGGACACCATGTTTCACTGTACGCACCGTGGTTTATTTTATGTATTCCTCAGCTTTGTGACACATTACAGTTGGTAAGCCATCAGACAGGTAAAGAGTCCATCACCAGTAATCAGTAATTTCATAAAGTTTTTCAGCTTGGGTCCTGGCAAATTCTAAATTGTATTGTGTCATTGGAAAAAGTCAACCCAGATTGGATTTTTACTTCTTGAGCAAACTGAAGTTCAATCTTTTTTAAACGTTTCTATCACTTTTGCTAATGCATTCTGGTTTTAAATTAATTTGTTGGGAAAATTCATTTTGTGTCTTAATAAACAAATCTTGTTTACAGTAAATGACCCACATTTGTGGAGTGTTTTGTAGGATATCTGAAAGAAAACTAAAACTAACTAAAACTTTCTGACAAATCTGTGGGGTGCACTCATTCATGCTGAGCACTGTAATTCTAAAAAGCCGTGAAAAAAAAGCCGTGAAATCCACACCCAAATGCATGTCATGAAATTATGCAAACAGGAATGACCCAGTGTTACTTCACCAGAAAAAATGTCCACAACCACCTGTTCTGCACTAAGTTAACAGTAAATTATGCAGTGTGACAGAACGCAAGACTGTCAGCTTATTTACTATATTTTTTACATATCTTTTCCATTATTTAATTATACAATTATTGATAAAATTAATGATCAAACATTTTTTCTTATTTGATCAGGAAACAATACTGTACAAATCAAAACAAATATTTGAAGTGACATAGTAAGTAGAATGAACTAGCTCTCCTGTGTAGCAGCAATCCATTATGCTAGCCCAACTCAGCTGGTAACTGGGTTCGAATTTCAGTGCTGCTATCAGTTGGCCTGAGGTTTAAACAGACATGATTGGCTCTTTATGTGTGGTGATGGAGTGTCCAGGTTATTCGTGCCTTGTGTCCAGTCATTCTTTTTGGAAACATACCCACTTGCATCTTGATCATGATAGTGTTTATGAAAATGAACTACAGATATGTGCCCACAGGGATTAGTTTCTGTGTGAAGGTTTTCCTGTCTCAGTATGGGTTTCCTCTGCAAGCTCTGGTTTGATTAGTGTGATTAGACAACAGTATGGATTTATGTATCATGATCGTCTTTTTGAATGTCTTATCCTCTTTTTGTCTCTCAGGAGATTCACACTCCACCAAACCTTTTCCAACCCTCACCCTCAGAAGGTCTCCAGAAAACCATGTAAGTTCTTAATACAATAAACAAACATCTGTACACACAACAGGAAATGTGTACTGATTTATACTTTACGACTTCTCACAAATTTTTTAATAATAAATCACACACACACACACACACACACAATAGTGGATACTGTGAAAGTCACACTTCAGTAAAATTACAAGTATCTAGAAAACATACATACTGTAGTGCTGTTAAAAAAAGTTTGATTATTTACATTGCAATACTTACATTACAGCCATACACCATTTCAGACACATTAGTTTTTAGTATTTCACTTAAATAATAGACACCGGTCACTGTGCAGCTGAACAGAATCTAATCAAATTTATTAATGAGCAAGCCAAACTGAATAATAAAAAAACAGCCCTGTAAAGAGCTTCAGGCAGATTGTTGAGTTATTACACTAGTGATTAGTTACAGGTCAGCAACATGTAGAGAACATTTCAGCACATACAGAGACTCAGAAAAACATTGTAAAAAGGGTGTTTTTCTTAGCATGACTTAATAAGTTCACTCACTGCCTGTGATTAATTTGTTCAGCTTTCCTAAGTATACTTATTTTTGACCATTTGAAAAATGTACAGAATCCAAGAACCGACAGACCAAAACCCCCTGATGAGCCAACCAAATTTGACAGTGGTGTGAAAAATCGCACTTAAAATTAGAAGCAGAAATCTTTAAAGGAACTAGACCCAACAGGGACCGGTTCTTCTTGGACTTTGAATTAATGGGATTTGCACAAATCATACAAACACAAAATGTATTTAAACTGTTCATACAAAAAAAAACATACTGTGACAAATCAGAAACAAATATTTGGTCATACCTCTCAGCCCTAGCATTGTTCAAGTCTGGATAAAACAGTGCGCGGTTTAGTATATTTGTACCTGAATAGTGTTGTTCTAAAAAAAACTTTTGGATGTTGTAAATCCTACAAAGTCCACTGGAATCTCCTATGTAGTTTCTGAGACCAGACTGACTTGTCAGCGATTTTCCCTGATGGCAGTGTGAGCTCCAGTTTAGTGTGAACTGTACCATGCTTACTGCATTTCAAGGTGTGGTTCAAAGACTAAATACTTTGTGTTTGATGGTGTTCATGTTGCACATGAGATCGGGGTTTGAATTTCAGAGGCGCTATGAGCTGGCTTGGTGTCTGAAAAGAAATGAAACAGACATGGAGCCAGTCCTGCCTTCAACCTTACCAGGAAAAATCTGGTGTTGACAATAAAGCTGGAGAAGATCCTGCATATGATCCAGCATGTTTTAAATTAGTTTTTGTTGATACTTGATATTCCTTTGCTAAATGTTGAGAGTGTGTTTAAGAAAAGAGTAGCAAGAATACATGACCATGGATATACTGTGTATAACAAAAGTGAGTACACCCCTCACATTTCTGCAGATATTTAAGTATAGCTTTTCATGGGACAACACTGACAAAATGACACTTTGACACAATGAAAAGTAGTCTATGTGCAGCTTATATAACAGTGT
>JAYDZG010000008.1:5372275-5382295 GCA_034509265.1 Microcambeva bendego | reverse complement strand
CAGGCTGGTCCAATTTAGCCATGAAACCTCCCACACTAAATTGACAGGTGTTTCAGTTTCATTGTCCAACCCCTGTAGGTCATATGAAATTCAGAATCCATCAAGACATTGGAAGCTGCTGTCATATCATCAGGATCAGCTCAGTGTGTTACTGTACATCAGCAAGACTGCAGGTCAAGAAAGAACCTCTTTTCCAAAAGTACCTTAAATATGACAAATGGTTTTGTAAACGCCTTGCTTCTTTTTTAAAACAATATACAATGTTTTGTAGGGTTTGTGGTATTGTTACTAACCATTTGGGCAAATTTCTTTTTAGCCTGAAGTTCCAACTTGGGTTCTGATAATTACCTGACCAGGACCTTCTTTTTGTGAGGTACAGGGTCCACGGTTCTGGTTGAAACTGGTCGAAAGGGATGTGTGCATTTTAATTATCTATACCTGTTTAACTAATAATTGCGGTTAATTGGATTAGCAACAATAATCTTAAAGGTAATAATCAAGAAATCTGGAATCTATTTTACATCATAAGGAAAATAAAAACATGGCAAGGGACAGCAGTTGTCACCACCTATTGACACTACACTCATAACATATTAAAAGTCTTTACAGATGTGAAGTCTGACTTTTGCAGTGCAAACATTGCTCAATCTGCCAAACTCTTATCAGCTGCTGCCATGCTGTCATCTGGATTACCGTTCTAGTGTTGTTGGGCTCATTTCTTAGTTCCTGCCCTTCTGGCTTTTTCTGCGCTCTTTGTACCACTTACTTCAGAAATTACATTTTCCACCAGGTGCCAGACTATTTCGAGAATGAGTTGCCCTTACACCATGTGCGATACACTCCAGGTAATAGGAGATGTTTTGTGTGGAAAGCACTCAGTCCTAATCTAAACCTCCTCTTTAGCAGACATGCCATCACTTTGTTAATGACATTAAACCTGCTCTGCTCATTGTTCAGATGCAGTGAAGTGTGTAGATTTTTTCTGGGTTCCTTAAGTTCCTAAAGCTTGGTTGAAGATTAGGACCGGTGTCTGACTTTTTAAGCTAAAACTAGTTTGTTCTTTGAAATACTTAAAAAGTTTAAATGAGGTTATGTGTATTTTTATGCTGAAAATACCTGTGCGTTTTACTATATTTATTTTACATTGTTACCTTTACTGGTTTTCTGTATATTTCTAACAATGGTGCTTTTTTATACACCTAATGTTTAAACAAATTTCCAAAACGTCGCATCATTAGTTAGAATTGCAGTTTAAATAGAAGAAATGTTTTTAGAAGACCAGTATTGAGTGTGTTGTGCTGTGCTTGTTTTCAGTCACTGGAATGATGTGCTAAGGTAAATATTAATTCTTCCTAGGTGGATAAATCAACTAGTCCTGTTTGTTAAAACATTTTAGTCTCACAGGATGGGAAGACAAGGACCTGAAGTCCCAAGTCTTACACACAAGCTAGGATATTACAAGAAACAAAGGACTTACTATGGCTAGGCTAGAACATTGATCAAGGATTTTAGGAATATCCAGGTTATACTACAAGACTATAATGTAGAATAAGAATATTAAGCCCTGTCTTAGGCTCAGCTATAACAAGTAACAAGGTTTACACATGACAATCATTGAATAATAGAGAACAGGTGAGGGCAAATAAGATGGAATGGGCAGAGGCAGAGAGGGCACGGAGCATAAACAGAAACATCTAAGGGGATGTGGCACATGAATACAGCGCAGGAGTTATGAACCTGGAACCAAGACACCATTGCCACACCCAATAACTTGTTAAATTTATTTGTCCACCTGTGGCCATTTGAATTTCTTTGATGTTGTTTGGAATGGGCGAAACACAGCATTAAGTCAAAGGAACTTTGTATAAATTTCAATCAAATTGTGTCAAGGCATTAATCTGGGATAGATAAATAATAAAATTCCAAGGTTTTAAATGTTTACACAATCATAGTGCCCTAAATAGATTTAAAACAGAAAAACATTGAGCTTGCCATGAGTTAGCTGTCTACCTACATTAGGCATCTGGATAAGAAGAGTCTTGGTCAGGGTGGTACCCTTCAGAAAGAAGCCAGTGGTCACAGTCCTTTGTGAGAAAGGATGACCTGTTGGGCACATAACCATCTTTGCAGGCCTTTATAAACCAAAGGTAAAGATAAAATGAATCCCTGAGTTTTCCTGGGTTAGAAAAGGAAATACTTAAGCTTTGAAATATTATCCTAATAATAAGCTAAGCTGGTGGAAACTGCTTCTTACCACAGAGTTGACTTGTCTAGCAAATCTGAAGTTTGAGCCATTGATTTAATACGTGAGGACCAAGTGACCAAGATTATTGGAGATGCTATTATTGAGATGAAATAGCGCAGAAAGTAGTGTGCTCATCTTTGTCCAGCCAAAGAAAATGGACACCCATTTAGTTCTTAATGTGTTCACGACAAAAGATAAGTGACATAAAAGAGCCTTTGTCTTTGGCTCTAATAGGGCAGTACATCATGGAGGGATATATGGATGAATATATGGATGGATGCAGTGCTAAAATACTTTTACAGCAAAAATAACTGGTAAAAAAATTCCAGTATGTTAATATTTATTGAAGTATAAAAGTAAAGTTTTTAAGTAAAATTGTAACTAATGTGCATTTTAAAAAAGCAGGCTGGATAATAAGCTGGGGCATCACATCAAGCTAAGAGGTTTTCGGATGTGAATGAACTATCCATTCACTCATCCACACTGTCTGTCTTCACTATATATATATATATATCCTTCCGTAATCGCCCCTGTTCTGGTTCTAAGAGATCAGGATTCACATTCTTTGGCATCCACCAGCATGCCTTTCCAGGAGAAACATTTAACCAGACTGCTGCTGCCTGTGAAGCGCCGACTCATTAAGTCATTCCACAGTACTTCACCTCTAAACATCCAGCAGCAACACAGACCTGGCACCAGAGACTCAGATAGATGGAAAACAAATACAGATGAAAACAGTCGGGGACAAGAAGTAAAAGCTGCAAAAGAGATCAAACCCCACAATCCAATTAGGGAAGGAGTTATGGAAAAATAAAAGTCCTTTGTTTTTTAAAACCATTTTAAAACTTTCAGTTTTTATCATGTAAACTTATCTCAACTAGCCACAACTCAAATCCCTTAAACAGGTGAAAATTAAAAGTCTCAACAATTGATACAGCACTTGTCTTGAAGTTCTCTTACTTATGTTTAGCAGGTTGATTGTTATTTTGGGTACAAATACATATGGAAAATATGGTTGTGTGAAGAAGAATAAATTGCATTTTCTTCTATTGCCTGTTATTGCATATTTGTAATTAAATACTTTTCTCTGCTATATTATGATCAGGGTCATGTGGGTCCAGTGTCACTAGAAATACTTAAAAAGGCTGCTGTTACATAATGACTCACAAACTCACAAGGGCGACATGGTGTGTATGCTGGACAGTCGCCATCAAGAAGGTTCTGGATTCAATCCTTAGGTCTAGGTCCTTTTTGTGTGCATGTTCTCCCCATGATTGCGTGGGTTTCCTCCACATGCTCTGGTTTCCTCACACAGTCAAAAAACTGTGAGGTAAATATGCGATACCAAGTTCAAGACTGTGAAGTGATGAAACTTGAGAAATGAGAAATTGTTCCTGACATAAATTTAACGTCAACATGACGTTAAAATCCTAATAAATAAAATAAACACTAACTCACATTGAAGGACAATTAAAGCTTCTTCTTGATTTGGAAGATGAGAACTGAAGTTTACTACTCAAACATAATTGTGTAATGATGTCCAGAATATACAAAAATCCTGACTGCTATCTGGCACCTACCTCATCACTGACACAGGAGCATCCCAGCTTGATTAAAGCTCTATTAACTAAGGAGCAAATTGCACAAGTTTAGTTCGGATTTCTCCATCCTAGCAGGAATAATGCCAGCGTATTTAGGGGATCTTTCAAGTGAATCTCCTTATATTAAAACATTAGCAAGTGTGTATGAAATTAAGTGTAAATAAAACTAAGTAAGATTTTACCAGCATTATGCCTAATTCATGTCTGGAAAAAAAATAATAAATAAAAACTTCTATGCCCCCTGAAATTACAATAGCTTTATATCCACCCACACAGTGCAATGCTTCCATGTCTTATTGGAAGTGTATACTAGGGTGGCTTGGTGGCTTAGTGGATATCAGTGTCACTTAACAGCAGGAAGGTCCTGGGTTTGATTCCCAGGTGGGGCGGTCAAGGTTCTTTCTGTGTAAACTTTGGATATTCTCCCTGTGTCTGTGTGGGCTTATTCTGGGTGCTCCGGTTTCCCCTCACAGTCCAAAAACATGCAGCCAGGACAAAATTGTCAATAATTGTGTTTGATATTAACTTGTGAAAAGATTAACCTTGAGTAATGAGTAACCATGTCATGTCTGTCACGAATGTAACCGGAAGTGTGGAACATGATGTTAAAATCATAATAAATAAATAAATAAATAAATAAATAAGTGTATATAAATAAATACATTAAAGTGTAAATAAAAAACACTTTAATGTAATCAGGTTTAGATTTCAAGCTCATTTGCCAGCAAGCTAACATGAATGGAATGTATATGTTAGCAGAGCAGCATAAATTATATGGTTGTATTTGTACCTTATTATTTGTAATATAATAAAAAAAAAATTAGTGACCTCATCTGATAATAAAGGTTTAAGCAGCCATGTGTTTGTGTGTATGGTAGTGAGTTTGGTGTGGGCGGTCTTGAACTGGTGCAGTGTCTGAAAAATGCAAACCATGTAATTGAAGCAGTCTAGTTGTTCTCTACTGAGGGCTAAGTTTTCCAGCTGCACTGGTCACTGGAGGAGAGACATTACTCTGGGTCACTATGAAGAGATTTTGTGGAAAAGAGAGTGAGTGTCCTGTTGTGATAACACTTGCCAATTGAGTGGGGTGCATGATGAATTAAGCAGAAGCAAATCAGCAGCCTTTAGTTTGATCCTCTTCTTTACCCTTCCAGTGTAGACCTAGTACTAGTCTTTAAGTATTTAGTCGGCCACTGTTTGTGCAATTTATCCTACTTAGAAAGGTGAGAGAGGTCTGTAATTGTCATCATAGATATACTTCAACTATGAGAGACAAGATGAGAGAAAAAAATCCAGGAAATCAAATTGTAGGATTTTTAAAGAATTTATTTGTAAATTGTGATGGAAAATAAGTAAAAGTTCAACTCAATACTTTGTAACATATCTGTTGTTGGCAATGACAGAGGTCAATGATTCCTGTAAGTCTTCACCAGGTTTGCACGAACTGTAGCTGGTATTTTGGCCCATTCCTCCATGCAGATCTCCTCTAGAGCAGTGATGTTTTGGGGCTGTCGCTGAAAACGTGGACTTTCAACTCCCTTCACAAATTTTCTATGGGGTTGAGGTGAACATGAACTGGACATGAACTTGCTTAAGCAGGGGACACGCCTGGCACTGCAGGATTTGACTCAGTCTTGGCGTAGTGTGTTTCTGGTGGTAACCTTTCTGTGGTTTCATCTCTCTCCAGGTCATTCATCAGGTCCCTCCATGTAGTTTGGGGATTTTTGCTCACCGTTCCCCACGAGATGAGATCTTGCATGGGCCCCCAGATCGATGGAGATTATCAATAGTCTTGTATGTCTTCCAATTTCTTTCAACTGCTCCCACAGTTGATTTATTCACACCAACATGCTTGCCTATTGTAGATTCACTTTTCCCAGCCTGGTACATGTCTACTATTTTCTTCCTGGTTTCCTTCAACAGCTCTATGGTCTTGGCCATGGTTCAGTTTGGAGTCTGACTGTTTGAGGCTGTGGACAGGTGTCTTTTATACAGATAATGAGGTCAAACAGGTGCCAAATACAGGTAACGAGTGGAGGACAGAGGAGCTTCTTAAAGAAGTTATAGGTCTGTGAGAACCAGAAATCTTACCTGTTTGTGGGTGACCAAATACTTATTTTCCACCCATTTACAAATGAAGTATTTAAAAATCCTGCAATGTGATTTCCTGGATTTTTTCCCCTCATTTTGTCTCTCATAAGTTTACATATGATAATTACAGACCTCTCTCATTTTTCTTTGCCCCACTGTATATAATCATATTGATTATGTAATTATTAATTATAATGCTCTGGTATGCTTTGCCAGTTTAGTGTTCTTTTGTATACCATATTAATTAAATTTAATTATCACGAAACAATGATAATTTGTAAATGTTTAAATTTGTGTTATTTTTATGACATGGCTCTACAATTAGCACTAATAAGTGATCACTGGAATCCAGTGCAAATTGTCTATAGGTGTCTGCTTACAGACTTGATTGGTTATATTTGTGTGAGGGGGTGACTTGACTGACACACACTGCCTTTGATGTTTGCAACCTCTGCATTTCTCCATTTCTGTGTTGGTGCCCTGGGAAACCATGAACCAAAATTTCAAAGTGCTTTGATAGGGATCCTTATCTTGCATTTGTGCATTAAAATATTACAGTTGGTATTGAAATAAAAGCAATTGACAAAACTAAATTGTGTACATACATGCATGGTTTGGCTGAATACTTTGATAACTGAATAATGTTATGTATTATTTATATTAATAAAATAATGTGTATGCTACTACAACATTTTTGTTAATGGTATAATCCAGAGTTTTTTTTTCTTAAAAATATTTTTAAATCTTTTGTCTCGTCATACCCAACTCTTTCTCCCTGTCAGCGGGATTAGGGAGTCACTGAGACTGTATCGTTTAGGCAGGTTACCACTTTCCACGTGTGCACTTCAGTGATAACAGCTTCTACAGTGTCAATCCCCAGACATCAATTCCTACACAGCACAGCTTGATTCAAATCTGTGTCCAATTCATATTTCACATAGCTCTGCTAAACAGTTCCCTTTTTTAATCAGCATCTGCTAGGTTGATCCTTCTTCTCTTCATCTCTTTGGTTGTCCTACGACAGGAAAATGTGTCTCGTAAATGTTTGATGTGTGAAGGGCCGCTGAGAGATGGTCCGGCCACTGGGGTTGGTTAAAACACCAGGCAAAGTGGACATAAAAGATTGCCTCCCCTTTTAAGAGACAGCATACAATGCTGAATTTGGTTAACATGCGCATTTAGGAAGTCAAGCATTTACATGCACTAACCATTGAATGGCTCCAGAAACTTCTGGCTGTTTGATGCTGGGGGTCTTCAAGACACTCCTCCAGGGGCCTGTTCACTACAAGCCCTTCCACAGATGCCTATAAAATGAGGGGGTGAAGGCAGTTGAAGGCCATATGCCTGACTGTTTCGATTATTCATACACCTACACATGCCAGGAGGACAGGCATAATTCTCTACAAACAAAAGTCCAACATTAGCCTTGTGAGGGGAAGAAAAAAAACTGCATTAGCCTTGATTTATCCCTTTCATAAAACTCAAAGTGGATGATCACCAGCAATTGGAATTTTAAAAAATATCAACCTTTTAAAACACCAAAAACATTTTATTGGTAAATTTTAGACAGCAAAAAATCCCGTTAGATCATGGTTCACATTATTGATTTGGCATAGTTTTTACACCGGGTGCCATTCCTGATGCAACCTTTTTACTAATCTGGGCTTGGGACTGGTACTACAACCCACTGGTTTGTACATTCTAGTGGCTAGGGTAGCACCCAGCCAACTGGCAATGCTAAGATTCGGGCGGGGGAGTTCCAACTCTCGACACTGGTGTGCCGTGGAAAGTCCCACTACTTCTCCCAGGTTCAGTATCCATAAATAAAGAAACATGAGCATTTTAATGACTAGCATTGAAAAACTTGACTGAATGACAAACTTTCATCCTTCCTACAAATATTTCTAGTAAGGGCTGTTTTTGTGAAGTAGAATTGTCTGTAAGAAACAATACCTCAGATTTAATGTTGTCATCAGCATACGTAAAATCACTGTGGTAGTCTTGCAGAATACTTAATGGTGACATGCAATTTACGACTAGATATAATTGAACCTCCAATTGGTGCTTGCAGGATAGTCTCTGTCGTCACATTTAAAAAGGCTGGCCTGTATTATATTTTTGAAGTAAATATTTCAATCAGAAAAATTGAATTGTATTAACAATGTGCCTAATGTTAATTATAATATACTGTCTTGTCAAGAGAATGCAGCACAGTGGCTTAGTGGGAAGTCCTTTCTTAGGTTTCCTTTCTGTGCGGAGTTTGCATGTTCTCACTGTGTAAGTACTCCTCCGGGTACTGCGGTTTCCTCCCACAGTCAAAAAAATTTTCAATCAGGTTGATTGGAGACACTGAATTGTCCTGAAGGACTGCCTCCCCCTCCCTCGTCCAGGGTGTTTCAGTGTGCTTTGTGTCCATTGAAGAGCTGGGATAGGCTCCAGCACCCCTAACCGACCCTAATTAGGATAAGTGGTTTAAGACAATGAATTGAACTGAACTAAGTTTGTCAAGAGCTTTTGCAATGGTTGGGGGGCAAGTTTGAGGTTGGCACATGGAAGAAGGCACATGTCCAAAAAGGTTAAGAAATCCTTATCTAGAAGAAGAGGGAGTTGCATGGTGGCTTGCCTCAAAGGTGTGGTCGTCCATAAAGGCTTGTGAACCGATTAACCTTGTGTAATGAGAAAAACACAAATATCAGCTCATTTGGAAGCAGCCCTGGAGCACCTAGGGTTGAGGGCCTTGCTCAAGAGCTCAACAGTGGCTGAATGTCAGAGCTGAGATTTAACCTTTCAGTTGATGGTCTAAAGTTCTTCTATGCTGCCACTGACCCAATAGTGAGAAAGTAAATACGATTGCAAGCTATTGCTTGTTTTTCTCAAAATCAAAACAAATTTCAGCTAATAGTGTATTTTTTTTGTGAAATCCAGCAGAATGGTGTTCTTCAGGCACGGCTTTGCTCTCATAGTCTGGAACATGCATTTAAGCAGCCATTTGTATTTTTTTTAGTGGAAAATATTTTAGGATTGTATAGACATTCATCTGAAGAGTTTTTGTTTTGGGACAGAAAATCCTAGTTTGGGAAAGTTTGCTGAAGTTAATGTATAAACATTAAATTAAAAAGTTGCTTGAATTATTAAAATAAAATAAACATGTAAAGTTACATGCCATGAGCCATTGTTTTTACACTACTACAAAAAGTTTTTGACATTTGGCTGTCGGGTGAAATTTCAGAATGAACTTAAAATTCACTCTACCCTTTAAAGATGAACTTAATGTGACCATCCCTAAACTTTTGAATGCACATGTCCAGCTGTTTCAGTATGTTTTGCACAACTGTGCAACAGTATGTTTATGTTCTCTTACAAGGAGCGTAACTGCAAAAAGAGTTTTATCATGGTTTGATCCATGAATTGAACGGTGAACAGTGCCCTAGAAAACCTGATGATAAATTCCACAAAGCATCAGACCATTCAAAACCATTTTCCACAGTGTGGTCTGTGTGCTAGATGATGTGCAAAAGTACCTGACCACACCACCAGGCACAGACGTCATCATCTTGCATGAGTCACCAATGATGTGTAAGACGTCAAAGAGAGTGCTTTGCATCAGCCACTGTTGTCCCCAGACCTTTAGTGGTGGTGTTACAGTGTGGGTAGGTCTGTCTAGTCAATACAGAACTGATCTGTACTTTGTGAATGGTACAGTGACTTGAATAACATCATTTACATTTACTGCATTTAACACCTTTGATCCAACTCTGATGCAATGTCCTTAAAACATGTATGACCTCCCTATAACGCCTGGAGCATGCTCCTGATGAGGTGGAAGATGATCTCCTGAGGGATCTCCTCCCAGACCTGGACTAAAGCATCCGCCAACTCCTGGACAGTCTGTGGATGGAGCGAGACATGATGTCCCAGATGTGCTCAATCGAATTCAGGTCTGGGGAATGGGCGGGCCAGTCCATAGCTTCAATACCTTCATCTTGCAGGAACTGCTGACACACTCCAGCCACATGAGGTCTAGCATTGTCCTGCATTAGGAGGAACCCAGAGCCAACCGCACCAGCATATGGTCTCACAAGG
>JAYDZG010000008.1:5273591-5284387 GCA_034509265.1 Microcambeva bendego | reverse complement strand
AGCTTGTGATATGAATCAAAAAACCCAGTGGTGTTTGAGGCTTGATCTTAAAGTAAGAAGTCCTGGGTTTTTGTTTATATAAAGTGTGTGTGTGTGTGTGTGTGTGTGTGTGTGTGTGTGTGTTTGCAGTAAGAGCCCATGGGGTGGAAGAGGTACTGAAAGCTTCAGTGAGAGTTCATCTGAAAGTGAGGAGGATGAAGAACAACCTGAGAGGCGAGGAGAAAGTCATACTGACCTGCCCTCTGAATACTGGCAAATTCAGAAACTAGTCAAGTACCTGAAGGTACCTTTATCTGCATGCATAACCTCATGTGCATGCAAAAATATTAATGTTTTTTTTGTCTTTTAAATATTTAAATTAATGTTTATTATTATTATTTATTCATATACACTCTTGCAATACAGTGAATGTGTTTTCAACACATGCAAGCTCCTTTGGAAGCTGGAGCAAGAACACAGTATCAGCCATTGTATGGCACCCCTGGAGCCATACGGGTTAAGGGCATTGTTCAAGGGCCCAGTCATGGCTTCTTAGCATAGATATAAGCTTGTAATGAACATATTTTTAAATCACAGCTGTTTACATTTTTTCTTTTTCATTATTGTCTAAAATAGTAGGAAATGCTGCCCTGCTTCAAGCTGCTTGACTGAGGCATTAAACATTATGACAGCACTCATGACAAGTCTCACAGACTTGTCTGTAGTCCATTGCACAGCATGCAACCTGGAATGAATTGTGTTTTGCACATCAGAATCAGCTTTACTTACCAAGTTTGCCAAAATGTTTACACACAAGGAATTTGTTTTCGGCTTTTTTTAGCTCTCCTCAATCAACAATATAATATACAGACCATATGTAGACAATGTACAGATTTACATGCTGAATTTTGCATATTGGATGAAATACAAAAATAGCATTAAAAGTAACAAGTAAAAGACAATTACAGTTGTACACAGCATTTATATAGTGTAATGTTTCATATTAAAATCCACTACCATCTCTAGTCTTCAGAGTGTTCAGCCTCGGATTGTTCTGACTGCACTAGAACACCAACCATTCAATCTCCTACCAATATGCAGACTCATTTCCATCCTGGAGTAGTCCAATGATTGTAGTGCCATCTGCAAACTTTAGAAGTTTTACTGTTGAGTCTGTAGAGGTTCAGTCAAGTTGAGAGAGAATAACTGCAGAGTAAGAACAGAGGTGGACAGACTGCGTCTTTTAGAAAGCCATAAATCCACTGACAGATTGTAGGGGACACACTGAGCTGAGAAGCTAAAAGTTTCTGACTATAAATGATTATCAACTGCTATTTGCACTTTTACTGTGGGTAATACACTAAGACGTCATAGTTTAAAGCCATGCATGGTACGGAAGGTTCCTCTGCTTAAATCAGCACACATCCAGGTCCGTCTTAAGTTTGCCCATGACCATTTGGATGATCCAGTCATGGGAGAATGAGTCATGGGAGAAATTTCTGTGGTCAGATGAGACCAAAATAGAACTTTTTGGTCTTAATTCCACTTGCCATGTTTGGAGGACGAAGAATGATGAGTACCATCCCAAAAACACCATCCCTACTGTGAAGCATGGGGGTGGAAGCATCATGCTTTGGGGTGATTTTCTGCACATAGGACAGGATGACTGCACTGTATTAAGGGGAGGATGACCGGGGCCATGTATTGCAAGATTTTGGGGAACAACCTCCTTCCCTCTGGGTCTTCTAACATGACAATGACCCAAAGCACACCTCCAGGATAACCAAGGAGGGGTTCTGTAAGAAGCATATCAAGATTCTGGTCTATAGACCTAAACCCTATAGAAAATATTTGGAGGGAGCTCAAATATACCTCACTGTATATGATATTTCTGCTGGCTGTGTCACTGTGTAGCAATTTGCTTCTGTTTACATCACATTGATTATCTGATTCAATGGCGATGTTTAAAAGAAGTTCAGGGCCAAACTGGGACATTGTTATGTCAGAAAGAAGCCCATGCCCAGCAGCAAGTGTGGGGTGGTAAAATCCCTTTTGAATGTACATACTATAACTTAAATTGTTTAGTTGTAACATATTGTCTTGCAACAATCATCTGATTATGGATGCACTTGCTCACAGCTTTCACGTTTTTCATCTTTTTATTCCAGACCACACATAACCTTTATCCAACCATTTGATGTCATTTTGTTGAGTTGACAGGCTTTGCTGCATATTGCAGACTTTAAAAAGTGGAAAAACAAATTCTCAGTGGTTCAGGCCAAACCTGTAGATTTAACATTCGGTGTAGATGGATGATATTGTCAGACATGTGTCATGTATGTATAAATAATTGCAATTCCCAGTTCTTAATTCGACATATCTTTATTATAATTATTTTCTAGTTGAAGGTTAAAGGCTGGTTAGCCATAGTGTATATAAAGCAAATTTGTTTTTTCAAGCTCTGTATATTTAAAGTACTTTTTAAAAGGATCATCTGTGGTAAAGAAAGTATTAAGTCAATGGAAAGAAAACCGTCTGACAAAGTTCATTTGTGGATAGATATTTTTGCTGAACAGAATGCTTAAATCATTAGTGTAAATGATTCAACAGGAGTCATTTTAGTTGTGCTTGCTCTTTATAATAATAATAATTATATACTGTTTTTATCACTGAATTATTCTTTTTTGTGGCTTATTTAGGACTGATACTTTTGGAAAGAATCGTTTTGGTTTTGATGGAGTGTTTAGGACAAGACAGGATGTGGGTAATGCTCCCTATCTGTCTGAAAATCGTTACTTCAATTATTTATGCTGGTTCATCCAGTAGCATATGTCCTTACCATCAGAAGATTCAGCCAAAACTACCTACATTTGAAGTCAGTTTGCCCTTTTCTATGAAATTTATTTTTCAAGACAATATCAGACAGTTTAAAGTTGTAAAAACAGATGTAGCAGCCAATTGAGATACTCATTAAAGAGCTCTCAATCACTATGCCATTTTTGTAGAACTCCCTGATTAAAAATATGTAAAGGAAAAGATACACAATGATAAAATAAACCAATAAATATGATAATTTTGTTGCAACTAAAGTAACAAGTAACATAAAGGATAATGAATCCTCTTTCTCTCCTTCCAGTTGCTACCGTTAGGCATTATCGACTTGGCATAATTTTTACACTGGATGCCATTCCTAACACAACTCTCATATTTTTCTGGGTTTTGAACTGACAATACAATTCATGGTTTATGCATAATAGAGGTACCTATTGGACAATTTAAGTTTCTCCAATTAACATGGTGGCATGTTTTTGGACTGTGGGAGGAAACCGGGGCATCTGGAGGAAATCCACGCAGAGACGCAGAGACCATGCAAATTCACATGGGTATTGAACCCAGGGCGATCTTGCTTTGAGGTGACAGTGCTACCCACTAAGCCACTGTACTGCCCTCAAAGAAAATATTAATATTATGTATTAACTTTTAATGATAAATACATTATCTCGAAGGTAAACAAAGTTGTTTTTCCACTATGTTTTTGAAGGAGCTGACATTCCATCTAGTGGCTTTTTGTTATGTATTTGTATATTTGCAGAAACACTGCCCTTTAGATTCATTAGGGGTAGCTGTGGCCTGGTGGTTAGAGAACTTGGCTTGTGATCAGAAGGTTACTGGTTTGATTACAAGTGTTCACTTTGTGTTCATTAGCGTGTATATGTTTGTTTTACTGCACAGGTGTGGTTCAAATGCAGAGGACAAATTCCACTGTGTGTAAAGCACATTGGTGAAAAAGAGTGTTCTTAATTCTAAAGAAACAAAACATTGACTTAAATTACTACATCCTTTCACGATGTGTACACATTCATAGCCCTTTATTAGCTTTTAATTGCTTGTATTCTTTTTTACTTGCTTTTGAAAGATGTCTCTGCTAAATGCTTAAATGATAGTAGCCTATTTGCTATAATTGGAGATTTGAATGCAACCAAACTTTGTTTCATAGAATACATTTCAACTTTCACTGCTGCAGGAGGTTAATTCTTAACACATTGATCATTATTAAAAGGTAGCTTTATTAACCATTAGTGTCTTGAACAATCGTATTTGATGAAAATGAATAACAGTTATGTCAGTATGATCATTATATTTATGAACCACAGACTAATATGCTGCTGATTTTGTTTATCTGTACTGGAAATTAAGTGCACTGCCTCGGAATGTGCACCCCTCACGTACTTAGACCTGAAAACTTTATAACGTTATTTCACCCCCTCTACTGGTTGGAATAAGTACTGAAACCCGTGGCTGTGCCACTTCACCCAGTGTTTACAGTGCCATGTACTTATGGTGAAAACAGAACAGGTGCCACTCTTTTTATTAATATAATCCTCCCACCACACTAAATAATTTATTCATTTATTTTCAATAATCACTTCAGTCTGATCACAAGCCAATCAACCTTATTAAATACATTACCAAGACTCTATGACTCCGGGAAGCCACAGTTCCCTCCAAATAGCAATAGTAAATCTTTCTAAAAGTATTCTGCCTACCCAAATATAGGTTGACACTTGAATGTGGTTACACAACCCAGATTCACATAAAATGCCTTTTATGTACTAAGATGATTTTAACCCCAAAGACTTTTGGGTTAATGTTCTTTAGGCTTGTGCACATAGAATCTTTACTTGTATCTAGGCTGCCTGTTGTGAATTCTGTTGTTTTGTAGTGGAGGTTGAGAAACAGAGTAACCCCTAATTCCTCCATATATATGCACAGTTGAATGATGTTGGATGACTTTACAGCATAAATAAGTTAAAGTATAATTTCAAAAACATGTTGTGCTTAGCGTTGATTTAAATATTTTAAAATAATTTGTACAAAAAAAGTGTGTTCAACATTGACACTGTAACAATGTTGACAATGAAACCCTAAGCTTGTGGAGGATTTTATTTTAAATCCCTTGTTGAATATTCCATCCTTTTTCACTATAACCGACTGGTGGTCTGTAGTCTGGTATTTTCTGATAGTTTTCTGTTTCATTATTCAGCATTTTACTATTGTTGTCTTTGTCTTGTGGCTCCTGGTTTAAGGTATTGTGTCTTAGTCTTTGGTTTAGTGTCTATACTTATGGTTATGCTCGGTTTGAAATGTTCTTTGTTATACTTATGCTGTTTTTCTTGTTTTGGTTGCAATACATTCAAGTTTGAAGTATTTCTGTTTTGCAGTTCATAGTGTAGTTATCCTGCTTCGGCTTAGTTTCTGTTTAGTTTCTTATAATGTGGCTTAGGCTAAGTTACTGTTTGGTTTGTAATATATCGGCTTTGGCTGTTTGTGTTTTGTTTTCTTAGTTTGGTTTTGTTTGTGTTGCATTTGGTTTGTTTATTTAATAAATATACTTGTTTAAAACATCGCACACCAAGTCAGCCCTTGAAAATCGTGACAAAATTCACTTTAATCAAATCAAATCCTGTCATTGATTTACCACTGTTCCTCTCTTAAATCACTTTTGATAGACACTGACCTCTACAGACCAGGGAAGCCCCAGACAAGCTGCAGTTTTGGAGATGCTCTGCCCCATTCATCTAGACATCACAAATTGGCCCTTTCCTGCTGAAATCCTCATTGAAATGTCCATTGCCCATTTTTCCTGCTTCTAACATCAACTTACTTCCTAATATATCCTATTCATTAACATGTGCCATTATGAAAAGAAAATAATTTCTGACACTGGTCATAATGTTGTGCCTGGTCTATGTTTATTGAGTAAATTACACATGTGCCATCTTTTCAAAAATATGTCTTATAGAAACAAACATATTTCTGCTCTTTAAGGATTTGTGAGATAGGGTCAGAGTGTTTTTTTATATGGCTGCACCGAATTGGTGTGTTGAAAAGAGATAAGGTTCCTTTTTGTGGCTACATAATTAAAAAAAGATAAACCTATGTTCTATATTATAGTATAGACTAACACATCTGGATCATTTGTGGTAAAACACACAATCAACAGAACTTGTAATGTGTCTTTAAAAAGTCAGTGTTCATTGCCTTTCAGTGAGTGTGTGGGCAGGCAGAGCTGTGAATTTTTTAAACATGTGTCTTTCAGTGCACAGTGGTGTCATGGACTCATCATAAAATACCTTTAGATGTTGTGATAGTTTTAAAGAATGCACACGGCTCTTTAAGACCAAAGCAGGAAAAAATTAAAGCATATTATTGCTTGCTTTTTCTTTTTGGTTGAAGCCTCTGGTATTGACTGTAAACCTAGCATTGTTTTTACAAGGGTAAATGCTAACCTGCCAAATCCTTTGAAGAAAAATAGTGGCATAGTGGATTCATTGCTGCTACTGGTTCATATTTAGGCCAGGATATTAATATGGACAACACATGTGCCCTTACTCTCTATGTTTTCATCTCTCTTTTGTTCTTACTCTCAGTATGGTCTATTTCAATTTAGCAGGAACATCTTTGCTCATCTGATCTCACATAACTCGCCTTGTGTCTGTCTGGCTTTAAGCTTTAAACTGCTATTTTTTGGTTATCTTCTTGTCTGGCTTGGAGTGATGGGCATATGTGCTTAATTGTCTCACTTTTTGCCTTTCTGTGCATATTAGTCATTTCTGGTATGGTCCCCATTTGCCTCCTGATGTGAGCATCTTATGAGCTCCTCGCCACTCCCCATGCTCAAGTTTATCTGTCCTTTATTTATGTAAGAAAAGGAACAGTAGGGGTGATTGTTTACTTTTGAGCAGAGATTTGACTTTAGGATTTCAGTGTCACATTCCAAAGCAGTGCAGTATGACTAATATTACAGGAGCTTACTGGCTTCTGGTGGACCTACTGCAAGGAAACACTGTAAAAGTCAAAGTTTGAAAAAAAAGAAGAAATCTGCAGATTCTCAAGTATGCCAGATCTGTCGGTTGCAAGTATACTGCCATGTACCAGACACCCATGCTAAATTAGGAATCATAGTTTGAGGAAGCCAAACAGTAATTACTAATCAGAATACACTCAAAATGTTTTGAACCCACCCACTTTAGTTACACTTTAATTTTCACGCTTTGAAACAATATTTGGATTTTCTGTGCATGGTAACTTTATCCAAGCCGCTCCAAGCAAAAAAAAGTACATGAAGTAACATGTGTTAGTATGACCAGCACAACTTCTATTAAAATGATGATTCATTATTATACATTTAAAATGTAGATAAAATGAGAGAACATTTGTTACTTAATACATACCCTTTATTTATAACACCAACCTAGTCAACCTATGTCTAGCTATCCAATTATTTATGCAATTATTTAATTAACCAACTGTAGCACAGTGCATACATTTATACTGACATATACCAAAAGCTTTAGGAATAGTCAAGCCAAAAATCATTATTTAGTTTTGTTTATTAAATAATATTTTCACATCATGTGATACAGTGTTGTAATTCATGACAGCACATGTAGTTACAAATTGTATTTGTTTTTCTGTTTAAATAAAACACATTTATGGCTTACATAAAGTGCAGAACTCTTTAAACTGTACTTCAAAAATAGTTTCTGCACCTAAGCAAGCATAACTTCATTAGGGGTGTTTAATTTGCATGTGTTGCAGCTAGATGCTGCTTTGTGGCAAGATTTTATTGTATTCCACAAGTCAGTGAGTATGATAAATTTAAGTATACAATGGGTATATTAGAAAAAAGCTTAATGGAAGTTAATTAAAAAAGAAAGCGGGTATGTCCACCACCCGAGTTCCTGATAAACCATTACAAAATAATGGTGGGAAAAAGGCTGAGAGAACCAAGGCTTAAAGCTGCATTTCACAGCCAGTCTTTATGTCAACCAAAACCACAAACAGAAACAAACAAGAAATTAAATAATAGCATGAATCCATTGTTCAAAACTTGTGTATTGAGTGTTAGTGGTGGTAGTATAATTGTAGGCAGAAATGGTTTCAATATATAGTGAACAATAAGTGCGTATGACTCCTATAAGAACATGGTCATTTTAAACAGATTCTATTAACATTTAATCTGATGCATTTCATTAAATCTAAAATCAGAATCCAAAAGTGCACATTTTAGTTGTGGGGGAAAATACATATACACAATAAATAAGTAAAACAAAGACTTAAAACACCCTGAGAAATCGATTTCACTCTTAACTGAACCAAAAAAAGTTCCGGCCCTGTATGAGTAATGTCGTTACTAATTAATCTACTAATGTGTGTGTTTTCATTTAATAATACTGAGTCTATTTCTCATGTGCAAATCAATGCAAATACATCTCTCCTTCTGATCAATGTCTGTTCATTTTATTTATTTTGATAGTTAGTTTTACATCTGCATATTTTGAAAAGTGGTTGGCATATGAATAGACAGGCAGACATAGATGGATGGATGGATGGATGGATGGATAGATAGACAGACAGACAGACAGACAGACAGACAGATGTTGATTACTTGCTCCAGTCGCTGACAATAATAGAACTATGTTACGGCTTACTTAATTGGGAGAAATATGTATGATTATTTTTAATAAATTTTCTATTATTGTACTACAAACCAAAAATCATTTTGAGTTTAACTGGTTTAGTCATTTTAAAATACATTAATCATGATGCTCTGTTAATATTAGCAGTTTTCAGCATTATCGCATGCTTTCATTAACCCTGATTACACCATCAAAACCACAGCATTCTCTCTGACAACTGTCTGCTCAACGTTCCAATCCAGCAATACCACAAGTCTTGTACTCAGTTTTCAGTCGGATAACTTACTTTGTGTACAGCAACTGTCAAAACAGAGTTACTTCAAAATCAAATTCATCATTGTGTGCCATATTTCAGATTTCATAGATTGTGTATCATAATTGCTTAGTTGACTCACTGTGTACTGTGTGTAGCCACATCTGCTGTTACCTTCATTTAAATTTAACTTTAGTTCCAAAGCCAGTAATAAACAGACTATACGGATATATACAGTGTATGTTGTGTGTTTGAGCAGTGGAAATAGAATCACTGTGTTCACCGTACATTTAAATGTAAATGTTTAAATGTTTTGCAGAATTCTTGGAGATAGTTACACATTGTCCGATTAGACCGTCTAGTGCACAAACATCTTGCCTAACATCTCACAAAACCTCACTTATTGCTTAATGAATGGGAATTTCAGCATGATCTGATGGAGGAGTTTCACAAAGCAATAAATGTTTTTTTTATCCCTATGTGTATCTTTGTGCAGGGAGGTAATCAGACTGCTACAATGATTGCTTTGTGCTCTATGAGGGATTTTAACCTTGCTCAGGAAACTTGTCGACTGGCCATTAGAGATGTGGGGGGTCTGGAGGTGCTGCTCAACCTGCTTTGCACGGATGAGAACAGGTGTAAAGTAAGTACTTTCACATCTTAAACTCAGCTGAAAAAACAGCTATTAATAACATTAAACTGTAAAACAAACTTAATCTTTCAATCAAGTTCAGTTGACAATTTGTTCAATTTCACTGTCCCCACTCAAGCATGATTTCTGCCAGACCCGTTGAATCTAAACATTTCTTAAATAGAACCTCTATGTCAATGTGAAGCAGGCTAGAAAACTAGCACATTATGCCATATTCTAAAGAGATTCAAATACATGTCTAAATCAAAGTTAAGTTAATGTCAATGTACACAATTCCACAATGGAGCACATGGGAGCGAGACCTTCCACTACATCTAACAGAGTTGTGGCATAATAATGTGTTGACTGATAAGTCATAGGTAAAACTTTTTGGAAGACATGGGTTCTGTTTTATCTGGTTCTCAAAGTTAACACTGCTCTGGGTGTGCTTGGCTTCTGCAGAACCTGAATGACTAATCATAATGATTGACTAATCCTTAGTCCTGAAAAAGCATGTCAAGAGCAGTTGAGCTATGCAGCAGTAAAATGATCTGAAGCAAAACAAGCAAGTTCATTCGTGAAAAGAAATAGGGTAGCAGTTAACTATAACACAATTATATAGCATGAACTGTTATGATTAAAGAGCGAGGACACAAAGTGTGTTTATACCAGCAAACCGGCTCAACGAAGCTTATTGCAGGAGCAAGCATTGTTGGCTTCCTAACATGAACAGGATTTAATTTTCATGTTTTACCACTGCTTTATCCTCCTCAGACAGTTAAACACCCTGAAGAGGATGTTTATCAATCACTGCACATCGGCCACAAGACCCACCCACAATTTGTAGTGTAGGATGTTGTGTCTACATTTAGACAGCCAGTGAATATGTAACACCACTGTGGATCATTCTGACTTTTCCCAATTTCCAGATTGGCTCACTGAAAATCCTAAAGGAGATCAGTCACAGCTTTCAGATCAGAAGAACAATAGCTGATTTAGAGGGGTTACAGACCATGGTGTCTATCCTGGACTCTCCAGATAGAGAACTTAAATGCCTGGCAGCAGAGACTATTGCCAATGTGGCCAAATTTAGGAGAGCCCGCAGAACTGTGCGACTGTATGGTGGGATCAAGAGATTGGTGAGTCATGACAATATTTTAACCATAATATCAAAAAGGTTTCAGTAATGAATCATTCTTAGGACTTCAATGTCACCGAAATGGTATACACATGGTTAGTGTGTGATGGGTGGGGAATGGGCATCTGAAATTTTCACCTTAGGTGCATGTCCACTGTGAGAGACATATTCTAAAAAAAATCCGGAAATCACAATGTATGATTTTTTAATAATTTCTTTGTGTGTTACTGCTGCGAATAAGTATTTGAACACCTGTGAAAATCAATGTTAATATTTGTTACAGTAGCCTTTGTTTGCAATTACAGAGGTCAA
>JAYDZG010000008.1:5240443-5256070 GCA_034509265.1 Microcambeva bendego | reverse complement strand
AACTCTGGTATGTCACCCATAATGTTGTGTGCATTGCAATATTTTGAGCAAAACTGTGCTCTTACCCTGCTAATTGACGCCTTTATCCAAAGCAACTTACATTACAGTTCCCGCTCATTACAGTTTTACCAATGAGGGTTAATGGCCTTGCTCAAAGGCCAAACAGCAGTAACCTAGCAGTGGAGAGGTTTGAACCAACGTCCTTTGGATTACTAGTCCTGTACCCTAACCCTTTAAGCTACTTAGGCATGGCATATCACTCTTCCTTGAAAGTTGACCCTTAGGTTTTGTCACAGTTTTTGTTTTTTCGTGCCGTCTGTGGGTGTTTGTTTTTCCGGTTATGTTGTCGTTCCTGAGTTGCAGTCCTTAGGATTCTTCCGTCCCTACCTGTGGATTCGACCTGTTTATCCTCCTGCCTGCCGTGTTCTCTGCCTTGTCTCGTCTCTGTGAAGCTACGCTCTGTTTTATGCCGAGGCGCCGCCATTTCTTACACCTCATTCCTCCTCAGCCGGATTCCTGTTCCAGAGTGATCACCATACCACTCTCCCTCTCTCGGATTGAGATCTCGAAAGCGGCCACCGCCGCTCTGCCTTTCATTCCAAGCCAATACTGGACCCACACGCTCTGGCGTCAGCCCCGCCTCCTCCGTTCCTTTCCGCTGCCGGACCTAAACACCATCTGCTCTTTCTCCACCCGATACTACTGGTCAGTACCCTGGATCCACCACCTGACGCACTACCGCCTGTGCCGCCCACCTCCTGAGTCTCCGCTCTGCCCTCGGCCACCCAGATCCACCCGGTCAAGGTCCCGGTTCTGTTCCACGCTGTATCCTGCATTGCCACCACTTTTCACCCGGTCCAAGTGCCGGTTCTGTTCCAAACCCAAGTCCAGTCACCAGCCATTCCTCCATGCAAACCATTCAAGTTCCAGTCCAGTCATCAGCCTCTCACCATAGAAGCCATCAGGTCGCCGTTTTCACGTAAATTATTTGTCATTATATACACTTACACAAAATGAAACATTTTTTACCAGTTATGGAATAATATTGTGTGCAATACACATGAAACAGATTTAACTTATTTCAAACATCTTTATTTACCTGACCTTGCTTATTTACCATAATAACATAATATTAATGACCAGTAGGCCTGCTCTGCCTGAAAAATATTTGTTCAATAGTTGTTCAGAACAAACTGCATATTACGTTCTTTATAAAACTGGGTACTGTAAATGCAGCTGTGTCATTAGTGCAAAAACAAACATCAAACATTTAACACAACAGCTAATCTATTTATAATTTAGTAATTCTCAGGTTAATTATTTTAACAGCTAAAACTCCGAAGTGCAGATGCTGTAACGCCATCGGGCTGCTTTCTCTGAGTCATAAAGTCAAGTTTACTAGAGTCAAAGTTTTACTAGAGTTAAAACCAGCACCCAGAACCCAGACTAAAAAAACTCAAAGAGAGCATTATCTGTCACATACTATTGCACCTGCGTGGCCAATACCCTTTCTATCAGCTTAGCTAGAAATGCCAGGTTAGAGATATGTTGATAATAATCAAGGTTGGCTGCATCCAGACTGTTTTTGAAGATGTGAGTAATGGCAGATTTTTTAAGGGACACTGGGGCATGACCAGTCACTAGAGATCTTTTAAGATCTTATCAGGTAAACCCACCAGCCTTAGAATAGTGCAGTTAAGCTAATTGAGTGTGTGGTTTGGGGGTTTAAACGAGTAAATAAATAAATAATAAATAAAATAAATAAATAAAATAAAAATAAATAAAAATAAATTTGTAATTGTGAAGGTGGATGAATGCATACTGTGTTGGGTGCCAGCTATGATTCGACTCCTGATTGCTGTGGAATCAAGGGCATAAAAGGGAATTTCTAAAATAGGGCTGAATTTTAGTGTGTTTATTTCCTTTTTTACATAGTTTTTTTTTTCTCTTTTTTGTATTCCAATGCTTTAATAAATTTCACAATAAACACCATGACATGTTTTAGGTTAAATGTCATATGACTCATTTAATGATTTACTGAAAAACACAAATATTAAATTATTTATTTTTGTACATAGATATTCATCGGTTGCAATCATTGGGGACATACATTTTATAAAAACTTAAAAATGGAATGGGGAAATATAAACATAAAATTCTTAGACTATCAATTAAGTAAGGAAACATTTTGAGGAATTAATAGGGTTCATGCCAGAGCATGGATTATATTCTTTTTTCCCATATAATGGTCAGGTTTGAGGTTAAATGCCAGTAATTACACTCTCCCTGGTCTCTTAGCTCAGATGGACATGTGTGATATGCACATTATGAAATAATTACAGATAATAGTACATTAATATGCATTTATCCTCTCTTGCTGTTCTAAACTGGGTCAAATGAACCGATAAAAATTAAATGTCCCTTTTTTGTAGTAAGTGAGAGAAGCTTAGAGTATTGTTCCTATCAAGCTAATTTAAAACTGCCTAATTTCCTTTCTCTCTCTTTCCATTTATTCTAATATGTGTTGGACCTTGACCAAACCCAACTGAGACCTTGGGTATTATCTAAAATGTACTACTGGGTCAGGATGCCAATTATAACTGGGAACAAAGACAACCGAGTTCTTTTTGTACCATAACCTCTGCGACCATGATATCCCAGTTTAATGTTTGCTGTAGTTTTGCACTGCACAGGTCTTGGCAAAGAAGGTTAAAATTGTAGTGAATATTTTCTTTGTCCTGCTCCAAACCACACAGTTGGTCATTGAGAAGCAGCATGTATTAAGGACCATAGCACCATATTATTTTTATTCTATTTCAAACAATGTACAACCACCTGCCCACAATGCAGCTTTTCAAATAAAGCTAAGATTTATTTTAGTTATAGACAGTTAATATGATCATGCGTTTGTGATAAATGACACAATCAACTTATTTTGTGCAATTAAAAACAAATTGACAGCTTTGTTTTGTTAAAAAAAAACCTACAAAAAATTATTTAAAATTTGAAATTGAAGGTTAAGTGACTTGCTGAAGATCAGTTGTAGTCTGGCAGCACAAAGCACTAACTAGCAAATTTACAATACATCTACTGCTGGCCCTTGACTATTCACAGATTCCACATTCTTCTTGCCATAGATAAACACTTGTTTAAATGTTTAATTATTTTGTACCTCCCTAGCCAATAGCCAGTGGTAAAAGTAGAGATTCCCACAGAGCTGCATCACATATAGAGAAGCATGCTATGCTATAGGTTATAGGGTATAGGGTGCAATGCAGTATCAGCCCAAACAGAATAACACAACCGTTTTCCTTCCCTAGGCAGTGCTAATCATATGTCTGTGTTTAAAAGATACAAATATCATAACGTGAATCCCTAAATAAAATAGTGAATATTGTGGTTGTGCATTTTTAGGGTTAATTGCATGTTTGACCTGTTGTACTGTTTAATTCCTATTTTGCTTATGTAGATTTGAAGAGTACAAGACTTTGGAAAAGCTGGTGTCACTGCTGTTGGATCAACCTGAGGACGTGTTGATAAATGTGGTGGGAGCTC
Organism: Microcambeva bendego; assembly: GCA_034509265.1. Lineage (NCBI taxonomy): Eukaryota > Metazoa > Chordata > Actinopteri > Siluriformes > Trichomycteridae > Microcambeva > Microcambeva bendego. The sequence goes on along the minus strand of JAYDZG010000008.1, from coordinate 5,252,515 downwards.
TTGGGGAGTGTGCCCAAAGACCTGCTAATCAAACCACCATTAGAAAGTGTGGTGGCATTCCACCTCTGGTCAGCCTCCTGACTGGAACCAACCAAGCCTTGCTAGTCAATGTTAACAGAGCTGTTGGAGCCTGCGCAGCAGAGGCAGAGAGTATGATGTAAGTGTTTACTCTTGTATTTTCAGTTATTGGATATTGGATTTAAAATATACTATAATGTCTGATGGCTGCAAGTAAAAGAAGTACTGTCCTCAGGATAAAAAAAATGTTGAACAAAATTCATCAAAATCGTTGAAACTATTGTACCAATAAAAAACACACTGAATAATACACTTTTAAGTAAAGTATGTGATGAAAGTGTGCTTTAAGTAAATTACTGACTTGACCCAACTGTTACTGCCCAGCACAGGCCGCAGAGGGATATTTGAATATAATGTGATCCTCCATGAATGTTTCAGCTATGTGATGGTGTCTTAATATTTCAGATCGTCTAAATGTTAGTCTGTAGTTCTCATTAGCAAGCAAGGATGTTTGGCATAAGGCTGAGATTGACAAAACAAAGCACTATCAACCATTGCTAGAAATGTAAGCCCAGAACACAGTTTAATGTTTCATATTGGACCCAAATCAAGTTTGCCAGTCTTTGTGTGACAGTGTTGGTTCTTGACCTCTGCTATTCTTTTCTGTCTGGCATGGTAAGAGAGAAAAGGGCATTTTAGACTGCTTTGCCTCTGTCAACATGTTCTATTCCATGAAATATATCTGGCCCCTTACTAACCACGGCCCGGAATAGATTTAGATTTTATGTTCTGAGTTTTTTGACAGTAGCTTACAGGCTTACATAGCTGGCAGCATCCATCGTTTCATGAGCCAACTTTAAAATGTTTCCTCTGCCCTTGGCTTGTTTAGGGCTAGGCGGAAACCACAGTGTAGCTCTGGCTCAAATTTGCTGTTGCCACCAATTTTGAACTGTTTGCCAAATTCCATTTTTTCTTGGCCTTTAACGGTTTTCTAACAATGCGTTATCTGGTTTAAATTAGGAAGACACATTGAACATATTTTACTTTTTACTACTGCATCAGCTCTGACCAGCCCAATGTCCACCTATAATCCAAACCTGACAGGCCTGGGGTCATAAGCCTCATGGCTCATATGTTTAATGACATAGCTCAGACCTTTTTGTTTACACTACCTGCTATTCACCTCTGAATTTTGGTCAGGGTGGAGGTCCTTATTGTTTTTTTTTCTGTGTTAATTTTGTGTAAGCTACAGCAGGATGCTTGTGAGGGCGGTCAATTCCAACCAAAAACTAGAAGAAATAGGATAACATGATCAAGGATGAGCATGCACTGAAAATCTTATTTAATCTTATTTAATCAGATTTTTTCTCTTTTAAATGTTTGAGCTTCTGTCAAGCTTAATGTGGATCCACTACGAACAGTTAGATGTTGGCAAAGGAAAGATTTGGTGAGACATACTTAGGGAGTGACTCATGAAAATTCCTTCTGTACTAATTGCATTTCTTTGCTGATTTTGTTAATGTTAAGGAAGGGATTTTCATGAAGAAGTTGCAGGTGTTCTTCAAGGGTGTAGCCTAATATTTCTTAGCACTAACTGATGTGCTCTTTCCATCTGCTGTTACATGCGGATTTTCTTCTGTTTGGGTGAATCCTCTCCTGCTTTTTGCACTCAACTTGAATATGCATAATTTCTCTATGCATTCTAGTTACATTTTCCGGCCACATATCCGTCCTTGCAGGCTGATGAGGGCTGCACATGGCTCCTTCAACATGTGTAAAGCTACAGATCTAACACTGCATTTGTTGGCACCTCATCACAATGTGTTAGTCAGACAGTTGCTGTTGTAGCAGAAAACACATGAATCCCAATCTTCAACCCTGAACTCTTTAGCAGTGGTGGGTTAGTGTTTTAGACCAATGTGCCACCCAAACATGTTGTTTAACAAGTTTCACCTTCTTGAGAAAAAAAACCCATACATAACATTGACTTTATACTATAACATTTAACTAAGGGAATGTGTGTTTTGCCTTGTGATAGATTAGGGTTAAACGTTAAGTGTAACTATAAAGTATAGTACAATTGTATTAACTGTATTTAAACGTTAAATCCTTACAATAATTGCTGCATAAGATTAAGAGAGTTAAAGATTGGGAATCATATTGTCAAAATATTACTGTTTAATTATACTAATGTCAGTATTTGATGATAAATATATAATAACTTGTAAAATGAAATATAATAAATATATTGAATAATTTACACTCATACATTCTAATGTGGCACTGGGAAACACTCTCTTAAATCTTAGTGTGGACAGGAACATGGGGCTGGAATTTATCACTCTGCTTAATCTACTACACAGACCTGACCAATCTGGTCTGCAACAGGAAACAATCAAATAGCAGTTTTTCTAATTACTTAAAAAACTACACTATAGACCTCTTGAAATAAGAAAAAGAGTAAAAATGTGTGTGGGAGAAAAATAAATGCTTTCTGCCCCCAACTAAAAGCAAATGTAAACATAGACTTTCCTAATACATTTAGTTTGAATATAAACTCCCTTCCAAAAGCATTGGAACAGTGAGGCCAATCCATTTGTTTCTTCCATAAACTGAAAACTTGCATATGAGATAAAGGATCAACTTTTTATCTTTTATTTCCATTTCCATTTTATTTTCATTAACAAAAGTACGGAGGCTTCACCAGAAGATGCAAACCACTAGTTACCAAGAAGTACTGATCCAATGTTAAAACATTCTGGGACAAAGTTTTTTGGACTGATGAGACAAAGACGAACCTTCACAAATGTGACTAAAAGGCTAAAGTTTGGAAAAATAAAGGATCTGCTCATTATTCCAAATATTCGAGCTCATCTGTGAAACACAGTGGAGGTAATGTCATGGCTTGAGCTTGCATGGCTTCTTCTCATAGTGAAATTTCACACAGATAGGAGCAAACAAGCTTTTACGGGTGTGATTTAAAAAAAAAGGTTGGTGGGTGATAAACTTACAAGTGTAGGAGAAGTCATGAAAGGATGAAAGCAAGAATTAAATTAATCTCAAAGATTTTATATTTTCTGGTCATTTTGGTCACATGACTGCCACTTTGCTCTTCTTGGTATAACTAGGTCAAAGCAGCCGGGCGCTTCTAGTAAGATAAAATATAAGACATTGAGAGCAAATGAATACAGTACCTTGCAAAAGTACTCACCCCCTTGGCTTTTTGCCTATTCTGTTACATTGCATTTAAATGTTTGTTTAAATGAGAAATATATATCTGGTGCGACCAAATACAATCAGAAGTCCACCTTTGTGTAATCTCAGTGTCATTTGATCTGTCAGTAGATACACACCTTTTCTGAAAGGCCCCAGAGTTTGCAACACCATTAACCAAGAGGCACTATTAACCAAACAACACCATGAAGACCCAGGAAATCTCCAAGTCAGGGACAAAGTTGTAGGGTTTGGTTATAAAAAAATATCCAAGTCTCTGATGATCCTCCGGAGCACCATCAAATCCATTATCTTCCAATGGATGAACATGGTACTACAACAAACCTGCCAAGAGAGGGCTGCCCACCAAAACCCTCAGACTGGGCTAGGAGGGCATTAATAAGAGACGCAGCACAGAGACCAAAGGTAAACCTGAAGGAGCTGCAGTGTTCCCTAGCAGAGACTGGAGTATCTGTAAATATGACCACAATAAGTCGTATACTCCATAGAGCTGGGTTTTATGGAACAGTGGCCAGAAAAAAAAGCCTTTACTCACAGACAAAAATAGGACGGCTCGTTTTGAGTTTGCCAAAAGGCATTTGGGAGTCTCCCCAAATGTATGGAGGAAGGTGCTCTGGTCAGATGAGACCATAATTGAACTTTTCACCACCAAGGAAAATTCATGCTCTGGTGAAAAACAAACACATCTCATCAACCCCAAAACACCATCCCCACAGTGAAACATGATGGTGGAAGCATCATGCTGTGGGGATGTTTTTCAGCAGTAGGGACTGGGAAACTGGTCCAAGTCGAGGTGAAGATGGATGGTGCTAAATACATGGATATTTTGAGCAAAACCTGTCTTGGTCTGTGAATGATTTGAGACTGAGACATAGGTTCACCTTCCAACAGGACAATGACCCAAACTGCTAAAGCATACTGCTAAAGCAACACTCGAGTGGTTTAAGGGGAAATGTGTAAATGTATTGGAATGGCCTGGGTAAAACCCAGACCTTAATCCAATTGAGAATCTGTGGTCAGACTTGAAGGTTACTGTTCACCCGCGGAAACCGTCTAATTTGAAGGAGCTGGAGCAATTTTGCTTTGAGGAAGGGGCAAAAATCCCAGTGGCAGGATGTGGCAAGTTCACAGAGACTTATCCAAAGTGACTTGCAGCTGTAATTGCCACAAAGGTTGGCTCTACAAAGTACTGACTTTAAGGGGTTAAATAGTTATGCACACTGAAGTTTTCTGTTATTTTGTCCTATTTGTTTTCTGTTTCACAATAAAAATATCAAATGTTCAAAGTTGTTGGCATGTTCTGCAAATGAAATTATGCAAACCCTCAAACAATCCATTTTAATTCCAAGTTGTGAGGTAAAAAAAAACCTGAAAAATGTCAAGGCAGGTTGAATAATTTTCCAAGGCACTGTATTGTGTCATGAAATGCAAAATCCCCAGAGAATCCCTTTGCGAACTTGGTTAACCTGCTTTTAATCACGGTTTTTTATTTTCTTAGATTTTTAACGTGCAGCCTTGTTTTCTGATTGGACATATTAAATATATAGAAATAATCTAATTTAGATGAGATATGTGTGAGAAGACAAAGGTTGGTCAGCAGCTGTTTTCAGAATCCAGGATATTTATACCTAGGTTGCCACCCACTCTGATACAGTTGATGAGAAATCTGATGTACCACATCAGGTACTGCAACAGGTTGACTCATTATGCTCTAGAGTATGTAGACATTTGAAATTTAACCTTTTTGTCTTATTTTGTTAACATAAAAAGCAGCTGTGATTCAAACTCGAGAATTGGAGATCCCATTAGTGGGGTGGTAGCCATAGACCACTGCACCACCCATAGTACATTTTAGTCTGCAAAAATAGTTTTAGCAACATAATTGCTCTGGTAAACCTGTTTACCTTGGAAAATATGCTGTTATTTGTAACACTTGCATATGGTTATATTGCTCTTTATACCCGGTCACAAAGAAATTATGATATCTCATCATATGTCTCACTGTTGTGAATGTCAGGATTTAACAGGACTCCCAGGACTCTGGCATGACCTTTCTTGTTATCATGGCTCTGGGCTTACGTTATGAGTCACAGAGGAGAAGCGTGTCACTGAAACTCTCCTTATTCAGTGTAGTATCACTAACCTGCCCTCAATCACATTAAACCCCAGATTATGGCATGGTATAGCAATCATGACAGCATTGAATGTTGGCCTTGTCTGTTGATGCACACATGGAAAACAGGTTACATGTTATTTATACTTAACAAACAGGCCACACTGAGAAGCCATTCTGCTTCTCATAGCCTGACTTCTGCCTTCAGTAGAGCAGGGTCCTCTGTGTGAAATACAGCATAGGCTTATGCAAACCTTACCAGGCCTACTGAAATATAGAGAGACTTGTCTGTAAGACTGTTTGATTTGGAAAGAGGACTTTTCCTGGGTTTTTCCTAATGTGTGGCAGTGACAAAATCTGAGTTACCCAGTAAACTGTGTGTTGGTGTTTATCTGTGGTCTTCTGTAGTTATAAATATCCAAACACATCTCTTAATGTAAGTGTACAAATATACTGTATGATAGCTTCAATCTAAGTGTGACACTAATGATTTGTCAACATCTCTCCTGTAATTTGAGTACTGTCTGACAGCAGCAATGTGAATAGAAGTGTGATAAACGTGCCACTTAGACTGCTCTCTGATTTCCATCTTGAACAGTTTGTAAATGCATATGAAAAATGTTAATTTTAATTAAAAATGTTTTTTGTGACAATCTTCTATTTGGGCGACACATACTGTACTTTTCATCAAATTTAAAGCTCTAACGACCTTCAGACTGGGAAGGCTTAGCTCAATATGTTTTTTCATAGAGTTGAGTTGAGTGAGGGCTTAATATAGGCCCTGTAGTTACAAATATATCAATCCAGTTCTTTATAGATCTTTATTTGACCAAATGTTTATACTCCCAAGTCTGCCTCTTACTTTAGAAAATAATCAAGGTGCTTTGATTTCTGGTTGTGAAGTAAATAATTTATTTGTGGGGTAAACATAATTAATCCTATCTCATCTATCTAAGGTCCAGTCAGGTGCATCAAATTTTATATCACAAATATTAAACATGTTCAGTCTTGTGACAAAACGTCATTTGATAAAAAAATGGCTGACATCTGAGCTTCATCATTATTTATTGAAGATACATTAGTGGTAATAACATTAAATCTACATAACTGACAATCTGCGTTGTCATATTGATATTGTAATAGGATTTATACTTTTGGCTTAGTTATTGTGGCATAGCCAAACTGTATACAGCAGTAATGTTTGTAATGTTGTAAACTAGACTCTTTATGACACTTGGTGATACAAAATGAAAATTGTGTTTTTAGCATTGCAAGATTTCCAATGTGAAAACATTTTATATTTTAGATCCCAAGAGTTGGTCAATGTATCTTATATAGAACTAGTTCTACACTTGTTCTGTAATGTAAGGGTGATGAATTAAGAATTATCCAAAATATATCAGGAAAAAAAATCCTGTAATTTAGTTGTTTTATATAGACCTAATCTGCGGTATGTCTCTTCTATAGGATCATTGATCGTATGGATGGTGTACGTCTGCTCTGGTCATTGCTGAAGAACCCAAATCCTGATGTCCAAGCAAGTGCTGCATGGGCTATCTCTCCTTGTATAGAGAATGCAAAGGTACAGTAAGAAATAGTAGTAGTAGTTTTTTTATTGTCAATACTTCAAAATGTACGAGACATACAGAGGATTGAAATTGTGTTACTCTCTGACCCAAGATGTAGCAAATAACATTTAACGATAAATAGATTACAACTTAAACAAGAAACAAGAGTAAATAGAATGAAATAAACATAACTTAAAATAGACTGACACAAGACATACGATAGAAAAAATAAATAAATAATGGCCCTGAGATCTAAAAACATAAAAGAGAGAATAAGACACTGAAGACAAGGACAATAAGGTGACATGTACAGTAGCAGAATTAAAATGTAGGATTAAAGTGGTTTGAAAGTACAGTATAAGCGGTAGTGCAGGTTGAATAGCATTAAGGCTGGTTTTAAGTGGTGAGTGCAGAGCAGTTTACAGTCGTAGTTCGGAGTTAATGGGGGATTAAGTGGAAATGCAAGGACAAAATATTTGAATAAAAAAGGATAAAAAAGTTATTGAAAGTGTGCGCATCCCAGTTCAGTATTGAAGGAAGAAGTGGGAGGAGGGGATGAGCAGGGAGAGAGTTAAGCATCCTGGATGGAGCTGTCCCAATGTCTGCTGGTCCTTTTCCCAAGATTCAGCAGTCTCCTCCCTAATGGCAGTAGATTGAAAAAACTGTGTATTGAATGGGTAGGGTCTCCTGCCAAGCGGAGGGCATTACGCATGAGGCGGTTGCTGTATAAGTCCTGAAGGGAAAGGAGAGATATGCAGATGATCTTCTCAGCTGCTCTCACGGTGCGCTGGAGGGTCCTGCGACAGGATGCTGTGCAGGCCCTGTACCAGACAGTGATATAGCTAGTCTGGATGCTCTCGGTGGCCCCTCTGTAGAAGGTGCACATGATGGGGGTGTGGGCTCTAGGTCTTCTTAGCTTTCGGAGAAAGAAGAGCCGCTGATGAGCCTTCCTGGCCAGTGATGCTGTGTTGTTGCTACAGGAGAGGTCCTCTGTGACCGTTGATGGACAGAGGCATATGCAGGGTGTAAGTTCTCCTGAAATCCTCAACAATCTCTTTCATCTTCTCTGCGTTCAGAGAGATATTGTTGTGTTTGCACCAAGAGGCCAGGTGGCTCACCTCATTTCTGTAGTCTGTCTCATTGTTGTTGCTGATGAGACCCACTACAGTTGTGTCATCCGCAAACTTGATAAAACAAGCTAGTAGACATTTAAGGCAGCTGCATGTTGGTTGCACATATTAAGAGGGGTTTCCTAAAATATTCTGCTGTACTAATGTTTAATTTACAGTATAATTAAAGTAGAGATATTTGGTATTATTGTCACTTGGTGAAAGAGGACTACCATTCTTCAAAATATCAATCAACATGATATAAGAAGAAAATCTTTCTGTTTTATATCTAGTTTTGCCAATTTGCAAGGGTTAATAAAACATATCTAATCACTTATCTAACTTTGTTAGATTATTCTTTTAAATCACTGTGAAAAATGTTAATTGGTTTCAAGTCAGGGCTTTGACTAGACAGTGTACAAACCCAAATCAAAAAGGTTGGGACAGCAATGTATACAGATCATTTCTTAGATTTATTTTGACCTTTATTCATTGCAGTCAGTATATTTAATGTTTTTTAGTATATTTAATGCTCAACTTTATTATTAAATTGATTAATGAATAAAATTAGCATACGTTCCAAAAAAAGTTGGGACAGTAAAGCATTTACCACTTTGTAATCTTGTAATGCATTTTCATTCACATTGACATTTTCAACATTTAGCAGACACTTTTATCCAAAGCAACTTACATTATAGTTACAGTGTACAGCCTGAGCAATTGTGGGTTACAGGGCTTGGCTAAGGGCCCAAAAAAGCAGCCTGCAGGGGTTGGTTCAAACCAGCTACCTTCTGATTACTATTCCAGCAAGTTAACCACTAGGTGGTCCCACTTAAAAGATGTTCTGGTACCAAGGATATCAAGCTATTTAATGTTTCAGTTTTTTGTCCCATTCTTCAAATACGTCTTAATATATGCAACAGTTTCATTGTAACATTTGCTTCAAATTCTCTTCTTTATAGGGCCGACAGGCCAGTCCAGTGCCCGCACCTTTTTTTTACAACAGTCATGCCTTTGTAATGTGTGCAGCATGTGGTTTTTCATTGTCTTGTTGAGAAATGCATGGATATACCTGTATGGATTCTCTAGCACATTTCTGTATTAATGCTTCCATCAAAGAAGTGTAAAGAAACTTTTCCAAGGCATTTGGGGATAAAACAAAGTTTTTGTCAAACTAATCACATGCCCATTGGTTATTTTGGTTAGAGAACAGGGCTTGTGATCAGAAGGTTGCCGGTTTTATTCCCAAGGGCACACAACTGTGCCGTTGAGAAAGGCCCCTAATCTCTAGCTGCTCCCCAGGTGCCGTGGCCAGGGCTGCTCTTCGCTCTGGGCATGTGTGCTCAACAGTGTATATATGTGTTTTTTACTGCACAGATTAAGTGAAAAAATAAAAAATTAAAATCTTTATTCACTGAATTCCTACTGAATCCTTGATTTTATTATATAATGCACTGTAGAGGGAGAAATATGCAAATACCTTCCAATCTTTCTTTGAGGTACACTGTTTTAAACGTTTCAATATTTTTCTCACTCATTTGTTGACAAACTGGAGATCGTCTTGCCATATTTGCTCATCGAAGGCATAACTTTTCCTGTATGCTGCTTTTGTACCAAACCATAATTACATTACCTTTGGAATCACATTGTTTAGTTTTTTCACCCCATTACTAACCCTAAATTACTACCGTTAAAAATATTTTTTAAATCTTTGAATGTTTATTTTCATTCAGTCAAACTTGAATTTGCATTTTAGTTGTCCTGCTGCATTTCCCACTTTCAACTCAACATAGATTTTTTGACAGAGTAGAATCATTTCACAGCAAAGCACCCCAATGCCATTAAACTACCACCACTTTGTACAACAATATACTACTATAAAAACTGCATTATGTTTGGGGTACAAAAGTACTTTAACCTCTTTGGACCCTCTGTGTTCAATACTTTGAACATACCATTTGTTGGCAATGACAGATGCCAATCATTTCCTGTAACTCTTCACCAGGTTTGCACACACTGTAGCTGGTATTTCGACCCATTCCTCCATGCAGATCTCCTCTAGAGCAGTGATATTTTGGGGCTGTCGCTGGGCAACACAGACTTTCAACTCCATCCACAATTTTTAATGGGGTTGAGGTCTGGAGACAGGCTAGGCCACTCCAGGACCTTGAAATAATTTTTACGGGGCCACTCCTTTGTTGCCCGAGCGGTATGTTTGGGATCATGTTAGACCCAGCCATGTTTCATCTTCAATGCTCTCACTGATGGAAGGAGGTTTAGTCTTAAAATCTCACAATTAATTACCCCGTTCATTCTTCCCTTAACACGGATCAGTTGCCCTGTCCCCTTTGCAGAAAATCAACCCCCATGCTTCACAGTTGGAATGGTGTTCTTGGGATGCAACTCTTGCAAGTATTCTTCTGCCTCCAAACATGAAAAGTTGAGGGGCTTTTTTACCAAAAAGTTATATTTTGGTTTCATCTGACCACATGATATTCTCTCAATCCTCTTCTGGATCATCCATATGCTCACTGGCAAACTTCAGATGGGCCTTGACATGAACTGGCTTAAGCAGGGTGAGACGCCTGGCACTGCTGGATTTGAGTCCCTCTAGGCGTATTGTGTTACTGATGGTAGCCTTTGTTACATTGGTCCCAGCTCTCTGCAGGTCATTCATCAGGTAACTACGTGTAGTTCTGGGATTTTTTATCTCCATTCTCATGGTCATTTTGACCCCATGGGATGAGATCTTGTGTGGGGCCTCAGATCGAGGGAGTTTATCAATGGTCTTATGTGTCTTCCATTTTCTTACAATTGCTCCCACAGATGATTTATTTACACCAACCTGCTTGCCTATTGTAGATTCACTCTTCCCAGCCTGGTGCAAGTCTACAATTTTCTTCCTGGTGTCCTTCGACAGCTCTTTGGTCTTGGCCATAGTTGAATTTGCAGTCTGACTGAGACTGTGGACAGGTGTCTTTTATACAGATAACGAGGTCAAACCGAAAAAGAGTTTCTTAAAGATTAAGTTACAGGTCTGTGAGAGCCAGAAATCTTGCTTGTTTTTGGGTGACCAAATACTTATTTTCCACCACAATTTACAAATAAATTCTTTAAAAATCCTACAATGTGATTTCCCTGATTTTTCCCCTCATTTCCTTGCACAATCAGGGGCTGACTAAATACGTTTTGCCACACTTTATGTCTGTTTTCTCCAGGTTTTCCTTATAGTATGGTCAGGTTCATTGAAGGTACAGAATTGCCCTTGGTGTGAATGTTTGTTTGATGGTCTGGCACCTATCCACGGTGTTTCCCACCTCTCGTCCAGTGAATTGGACCCTCTATGACCCTGAATAGCAAAACAAGACATTGAATAATTGTAATAAAAAAAAAAATCAAATCTGGGCTGGCCAAGATTTACTCTAATGTGTCAAATTAGGTTCCTGAAGAACTCAAATTTTCAGCAGTTCTGATGAATTTTCAACCCAGACTCCAAAAGTATCAGAAATGTTACTAACAAATACAGAACTAGCAGATCTAACTGAGTTTGACAATTTTACTCTGACATTCATTTTTGGCTCTCAGGGTAGCAAAGTTTAAAGTGACAGAAGCAACACAATCAAACAGGGATCAGGGTCAGCCACACAAGAGTGTTTATAATGAGTGTCTCATGTATAATGAAAGTCTCATGTGGTTTCAGTTATAAGCTACATGGTAGAATAAGGATAATATATTGCCTGAAATGCTCACAAAGTAATAAATAATGTGAACTATCTGTATATTTGATTTTATTGCTGGATATTGTAATGTAACTTAACTATATACAGAGCAGAGCAAATTTTATACACATATCAAGTACTTACAATCATTAATTTTTATACATCCACCATATAGTTACAGTGCTATACTCTTTTTAATTTAATTTTGCAATAATGATGCACATTTATCATGTTGTATCAGGGTATTTTGTTAACACTCCAATGCCACACATTTTCGACCCCTATATTTATTTATTTATTTATTTTTATTT
>JAYDZG010000008.1:5212801-5234518 GCA_034509265.1 Microcambeva bendego | reverse complement strand
CACCACAAGTTTATATGACCAAGAACCTCCAAGCTCTGCTCCTTTGTCTATATTTGGGTGGACAGCCCCAGCCCTGGGAGTAAAATCAGAGGCAGCCAGAAGCAAACCTGCAGCGCCAGGAAATCTGAACAAACAGGAGATTATCAGACCATGCAGATCCCGAGAGGTCTGAACATATTGTTACACCTAATTTTTCACAGAGACTGTGTTTAGGTTTATCACCAGGCTAGATAACCTTTCTTGCTATATTAGGTCCTACAAGTAATACCTCTATTTTATCTGAATTAAGTTACATGACATCCAGTTTTTATATCATTTACACAACCTTCAAGCTTACTGATTGTGTACGTGTCATTATGTTTGGCTGATAAATACAGCTGCGTGTTGTCTGCATAGCAGTGAAAATAAATGCTTTGTTTACAAATTCTTTCTTTTAAAGGTAGCATATAGAGTATAAATAAGAGATCTCCCAAAGGTTTGACTAATTGGTTTTGCGCCAGACATAGTGTTTTTCTTGGTGGCCGAAAGTTCAATTTTGGTCTCATCTGACCAGAGCACGTTCCTCCATACATTTGGGAAGTCTCCCAAATGCCTTTTGGCAAACTCAAAACGAGCCATCATATTTTGTCTGTAGGTAAAATCTTTATTCTGGCCACTTTTCCATAAAGCCCAGCTCTATGGAGTGTACGGCTTATTGTGGTCATATGGACAGATACTCCAGTCTCTGCTTGGGAACTCTGTAGCTTCTACAGCTTTACTTTTGGTCTTTGTGTTGCCTCTCTGATTAATGCCCTCCTTGCCCAGTCTGAGAGTTTTGGTGGGCGGCCCTCTCTTGGCAGGTTTGTTGTCGTACCATTTTCTTTACATTTGATGATAATGGATTTGATGGTGCTGCGGGGGCTCATCAGAGATTTGGATATTTTTTATATCCCAACCCTGCCTTGCACTTCTCTACAACTTTGTCCCTGATATTTCCCTGATCTTCATGGTGTTGTTCGGTGAGTGGTGACTCTTGCTTAATGGTGTTGCAGCCTCTGGTGCCTTTCATAAAATGTGTGTATATAATGACAGATCATGTGACACAAGGCTTGCACACAGGTGGAATTCATTTCACTAAGCATGTGACTTCTGAATGTAATTGGTCACACGCCAGTTTTCAGTTTTTATTTCCAGTTTTTTATATACATTTATATTTTTCTCATTTTACTTCACCAGCTAAGACTAGATTTTGTACAGCTGCATCACATAAAATTCAGATAAAAAAATATTTAAACACAGGTTGTACATGTAACAAAATAGGTAAAAAGCCAAGGGCATGAATAATTTTGCAAGACAATGTAAGTGTTTTCTTTCCCTATTTTTGTACATTTCAGGATGCTGGGGAAATGGTGCGCTCATTCGTAGGTGGCATGGAACTGATTGTCAATTTGCTTAAATCCCCAAATGAGGAAGTGCTTGCCAGTGTGTGTGCAGCTATTGCCAACATTGCCAAAGATGAGGAAAACCTTGCTGTCATCACTGATCATGGAGTGGTACCAATGCTGGCCAACCTCACCAATACAGTAAATAATGTTCTTACTTTCTTTTAACCATGAGCTACTACAATTGCTAAGCCCAGACTTAATAAAACCCATGGTGCCTGTAACAGTTTTTATTTGTTGTGGAGTCATGTACATTGTCCTTTATGGAGGATGGAAATATATGTAGCTATCCAGAAATATATATATTTTTTGGTATGGGAAAACTTTATTGTGACTGCTTCACTTTAACAGTAAATGTTAGGATAAATTGGATTAAATTAAATTAACTGTGATGTTCCACAAATGAAATTTATCTGAACTGTTGTTCTGTTTGTGTAACAATCGGAAATAACTAAGCACAAAAAGTCAACATCAGAAACCACCTGTAAGGGTACAATTACTTTTTAGAAAAAAATAAATATACCTCTCTTCCTCATTTGTAGTCATTAAGCTGTGTTATTTGTCTAAATGTTATTTTGACCCTGAAAGGAATGTTTAATCTCACCAGGTGAATGACAAGTTACGTCGATATTTGGCTGAGGCAGTTGGTCGTTGCTGTTTGTGGGGAAGTAACCGCGTAGCTTTTGGAGAGGCTGGTGCTGTAGCTCCACTGGTATGTTACCTGTGCTCTAAAGACCCCTCTGTACACCAGGCAACAGCACAGGCCCTCTTCCAGCTCTCATTGGACCCCAACAATTGCATCTCAATGCACAGGAGTGGTGTGGTCAAGGTAAGACCCAAAACCTCACATGTACCAGCATTTAGACCTAAATAGTTATGACACAGTGGTGTATTAGGATTTGTCATTGAGCATTCTTATACAAGAATCTGAAAGAGGCACCTTTTAGGAGTGGGTGCTGCACAGAAGTATGGGTTCAGTGATTTATTGATGCCTTGCAATGCCTTGCAATGGACTAATGCTCTGCTCAAGGTGAATTTCTTGCTTAGGGCTATTGATTTGTATGGAAATATAACATAATTTTTATGACTATAAAGTGAGTTATACATTCAGACGTGGGGGGAAAAACATTTCAAAGAGACCACTTTAAAATGAATAATTTCTATAATTTTACAATCTCGTCGTTGTCCAATGAAACTTTTCACAAGAGCTCAATTTAGCTCCAATACGGCACATTTTCCTCTCTATGCAAAAAAGATTTCTTGCATGAAAAAGACAGATTTTACTTTAAAAATTTTGTTAACTAGTTCCATTCTTACCTGGAATCATGGCTCTACCATGCAGCAAACACAGAAAAGTTTCCCCTCTTTTACCTCAACCTATCCCGCCTATTCCAGGTCATTTTAAAGAGGAACATAAGCTCTTCTGTTGACAAATAAAATCCTGGTTGATCAATGGACTTTACAATAAGACAATGATCCCAAACACACCTCCAAGTCAACCAAACCTTGGCTGAGAAAAAAACCCTGACACGTCCAGGAGTGGTCCCCTCACTCACCAGATTTACATTTGTTTGAAAATCTTTGGTGAGATTTAAAGAAGACAGTTGCAGAATGGAAGCCATTAAACATCACTCATCACACATGCTAGAGGCTTTTGCATGTGAAGAAGAAGCAAAGATTGTTATGTAAGGTGATAAAGGCGAACACAAAGATGCAGAGATTAATTATCAAAAGGAGGTTTTATTAACTGAAGGTATTATTTATACAAAAGGTAAACATAAAAGATAACCAACAAACAAAAAAATGCAACAAAAGGATTCCAGAGATCGCAAGCGGCGAATGAACTATATTACAGAGCAGATTTGATAAGCTGCCTGTCGGCTCCGCACCCAAAATGTTGCTTGCTAGACCAACCGCTTAGCGGATCGGCCGAGCTACCGCTTATAACTCTCATTGGTGCACTCCGGTACAGTCTCTGGAGTGGTGTGAAAGGGCTGCGGAGAAAAGCAAACACACAAAAACCCGTTAACACAACACAAAGGATCCAGTGTCAGCAGCGACGCCGCTAAAGACGCCAGGGCGTAAGGCTGATGTTAGAGAGCAACCACCCTGTATTAAATCCTCCAATCTCCTCCACGGATTATGTAGGGCCTCTACTAGCGACACTAGGAATCGCCAGGGGGAAACAGATGCTGCGTACCTGCAGAAACATAGGGTTGAGAGGGAGAGAGAGCAAGGAAGAGGCAGAGGCTCAAGCGGCGACAGCGGTCCAGACTGCTTTCTGACCCTAACCAAGCTCTAAATACCTCCCAGCCTCCTAGCTGGTATTGAGCTGACCCCTCTGAACTTAGCTATTACCGCTTTCCCTACCTTAAAACTGAGGAACACTTCTCAAATGCCAAGATCCACCTGAAACAATTGCGAAAATGGCACAAGCGACACAGGATGCGAGCAACCGCAAATCAGTGCGACAGTGCGACAATGCAATGGCACAAAATGAATTGTTATTAAAGAATTGTAAAAGAAATGGCGAACACATCATGTTCTTTGAACACAGTGGCAGTGATCAAATAACTCCAAAGTGAGCACTTAAATTGTCCAAATAAAATATGATTGTGCACCAGTACACCATTCCTGACTTTTAATGCCCTAAACATAAACACTGGGACTTCTATAACATCATTTTTTGTACTTACCAGACTACAGGTGACTCAGCTCCTGTGCAGGCTGATCTCTTGTCCCCATGCTGCTGCAAGTGAATTTTCATTTATCGACCTTTTCACACGCTATTCAGCATCACGCCTTTCAAAGTTCTGTAAAATGTCCTTGTTTGTGTCTGAGAGACATCCATTACACATGACAATAGTATACAACACACAGCATGCCACAAAGAATGCTCCAACCTTACTTCTATTGTAATGTCCCCCCTGACTTATCCAAACATATGAAGGGTATTTTCAGCAAACCAAATGATCTTTCTATTACAGTGCGTGCTTTGGTGTGATTTCGATTGAAAGCCATTTCACAACAGTGAATTCCACTAATGAATTAGAAAACATTAACAAAAGTGAAATGACCATGACAATTGTGTTGTTGTAGAATAATCAGACAATATTTTGTATTCTGTTTACTGTTGATGTAAAAGTTTTCATAGCTGCTAACTTCCATGTGCTATAGGTTTGTGCACTGCTGCGTGTCCATGTGTGCGTAACATGAGGGGTGTACACACAATTCACTGCTACGATAGCAATGAACGTCTTCCTAACATGTGCCTAAGTTTTTTTGAGTCATTGGCACACCTGTGTTTTCCGTTGCCATGATAGCCACCCATCGACATTAATATATTTTGCAAGCAGCGTTGTTATTTTAACGACATAGGTGCAAGGCGTGAAAAAATGTGGGTTTAAGATAGCAATGAGCATCGCAACGTGGCTTGTGCACGGTGTAAGATAGGGCCTTTTATGTTATCTAATGAGGATATTTGTCATTTATTCTCATTATTTTTCATCCACATCTGTATTACTGACATTAATGTTGGCTTTTGGTCATTGGTGTAGAATGGGATTCACTCCTTGCTAATTTGGGAAGACACTTGCCGCGAGTGCCACGGCTAGGTGTTCCCCTCTGTGCGGACTCCACTTGACCCTAAAACCATATCCAGCTCGACGTGGTGACCTCGCCTCATAAATTAAGTGAGGATCCAAAAAACAGAGGGACGTTGGATAAACGCTGATTCAAAGTCCTTTCGCTATCTGGGTTATGATCCTATGGAATAAATAAATTGAGGACGTGGGGGTACTGAACGTCTCTGAGTGCAAGGCAAATCAAAATTTAAATGCAAAAAAATTCAGTGCTGGAAATTCAAAGGCTTTTAAATGTCAAAGTTTGACACAGATTTACTTCCATAGGAAGCCACTGTTGGGTCCTTGAGCAAGACCCTTAACCCTGTCTGTTTAAGGGGTGCCGTACGATGGCTGACCCTGTGCTCTGACCCCAGCTTCCAAACAAGGGATATGCGAAGAAAAAAAATGTTGTACTGTACATCTGTATATGTGTAATGCCAAATAAAGTAATTCTATTATATTCTATTTCTAGCTTGAGCCACTTCTAGTTTTTCACCCCTCTCCCTTTTAGTGACGAGAAAACATCACTAATAAATGTTAAAAGGCTAAAAAACAGAGGCCTTAAGGACCAACGAAGATTAAAAAGACAAGGCACGTTTCTTTCATGGGCAGGGGAGGCACAAGCAAGTTTTCTAACAGTCATGGGAATTGGGCTAAGTAAATAGATATGTGTGTGCTGAGTGTCGCTTTCCCTCGTAGGGCCCACCACTTCCAGAGTGGCAGGGCAGTAGCCCTCGTAAAAGCTTGCACCCAAGAAACGGTTGCTAAGCAAGTGGCTGGAGCAGGGTGGGACAGAATGGGAATGTGGCATGTCTTTGGATCTTAGCAAAAATCATTTTAATTGTCAAGGCTATAAGCTTATTTAAGTGGTTGGGATGTTAAAATGCTGTTTTATATTAATATGTGTTCCAGTAGCCAGTACAGGCTGTAATTATTAGACAATGTAAAGAATGGAGTGGCTTCATAAAAACTTGTAGCGAGGCAGGAAACTGTATTTTATATTTGTTGAATTTTCTTGCCAGGGTGTGTAAAGAGGGTGCTATTTTTCAGATTCATTGTGGTATGGTTATTTGCCAGTAAGTTATAGAAAATATTTTAATCTCGTTGTGGAGAGATCACACTTTACTCAGAATCAAACCCAGGACACTGGAGCTCCAATGGATATATAATGATGCTGGTCATAAAATTATAATATCCTGAAAAAGTTGATTCATTTCAGTAATTCAATTCAAAAAGTGAAACTCGTATATTATATTCATTCATTACACACAGAATTATATTTTTCAAATGTTTATATATTTTATTTTTTATGATTATAACTGAAAACTAATGAAAATCCCAAATTCAGTGTCTCAGAAAATTAGAATATTGTGAAAAGTCTCAATATTGAAGACACCTGGTGCCACACTCTAATCAGCTATTTAACTAAAAACACTTGCAAATGCCTTTAAATTGTCTCTCAGTCTAGTTCTGTAGGCTACACAATCATGGGGAAGACTGCTGACTTGACAGTTGACCATTGACACCCTGCACAAGGAGAGCAAAACACAAAAGGTCATTGCTAAAGAGGCTGGCTGTTCTCTGAGCTCTGTGTCCAAGAACATTAATAGAGATGCCAAGGGAAGATTTGGTAGAAAAAAAGTGTACAAGCAACAGGGATAACTACACCCTGGAGATGATTGGGAAACAAAACCCATTCAAAAATGGGGGGGAGATTCACAAAGTGTGGACTGCAGCTGGAGTCAGTGCCACCATGCACAGACGTATGCAAGACATTGGGTTTCAGCTGTGGCATCCCTTGTGTCAAGCCACTCTTGAACAAGAGACAGCATCAGAAGCGTATCGCCTGGGCTAAGGACTGGACTGCTGCTGAGTCGTCCAAAGTTATGTTCTCTGAGGAAAATCACATTTGCATTTCCAACGCAGCCATCTACCAGGAAGTTTTAGAGCACTTCATGCTTCCTGCTGCTGACCAACTTTGTGGAGATGCAGATTTCAATTCTCAACAGGAATTGGCTCCTGCACACAGTGCCAAAGCTACCAGTACCTGGTTTAAGGACCACGGTATCCCTGCTCTTAACTGCCCAGCAAACTCGCCTGACCTTGTATCTTTTTTGTATTGGTCGTAAGTAATATTCAAATTTTCGGTTTCTGCATTAGTTCTCAGTTATAATCATCAAAATTAAAATAAATAAACATTTTTAAAATAGTCTGTTTCACTTTTTGAATGGAATTACTGAAATAAATAAACTTTTTCATGATATTCTAATTTTATGACCAGCACCTGTTTATTTTGGGTGGGGTAGTGTTTTTCCTGTAGTGCTCCTGGGTCCTAAGTAGTTCTCAGGAGGTAGCACTGCTGCTTTAGTTAGTGAAGTGGAAATTCCTTCTTGGTAATCTGGTTCCCTTGAAGTACTACAGTTTTTATTGAGCTGTAGAAGGATTGCCTCTTCGAAATGCCACCAAGGATGATTGACTATGTGGTGCCATGCCATGGGCTCACACACTGTCTGGGATGGAACCCTGTCCTACTTTGTCAGTACAACTACAAAATATATTTGCACATGTTTAAATTACAAATGGAGGTCCTATGTCAGGGTACAGATAAATAATGTAGAATAATAAATGTAGAATAAATTGTATACAATTTATTGTGAGAAAACAGTTTGGGGTTTTTTGTATTGTTTTGTTTTAAAGTGACTTAGACCCTGTAAACAAAGAGCCTTTACATTTTGATTGAAGTGAAAACATTCCCACAGGCTCAAAAGTAAAAAAAAAAAAGTGTTTTTTTTTATTATTCTGCTGTCACATGTCAGAAATTTCTGTAGGGTGGACGAGTCAAGTGAGCTTAATGCTGTACTTAGGATTTTTGTTTTGTGTTTAAGCAGCAAATTTAAATAGACTTCTTATCTGCAGATTTGGCATCCTTGGTTTGTGATGGACTGATGATTTGTCAAGGGTGTTGCATTATTAGTAAATGACTGAGTTAGTGAATGAATGAACGAATGGACGGGCAGACGAACGAACGAATGAATGAATTTTGCATCGTTTGAGCTCATGATAGCTAATATCTCTTAATATGAGGTAGAGATAGCTTAGTGGATAAGTCATGGACTAATGATTAAAAGGCACCTTACATCATATCAGTGAGTTGTGACTTTGTAAAAGTGTCGGTTTTTGTAATGTTAAGTTAATGAGCAAACAGCTGCTTACTACAGCTTAACATTTACTCTCAGTAGTTTGCACTTAACATTTTTTGTTTGTTTTTATGTTTAATATATCTCTCACCACAAGAAGATATACATGACCCAGGGGGAAAGTCCTTTTTGCTACATTTAACATAAGATATATGGTTTGATGGGGCACGAAATGTGTTAAAACAATATATCCTATCATTGTAAATAGTTTTGGATGGTGTTTATCATTAAACAATGTCTATGTTGTAGTCATAATTTATGAAGGGTTGTAAAACTCTAAACTGTCTCCTGATATTATTCTATCCATAATGTAAAGCTTTCCTACAAACATGTAGCAGCATAAATACATACCCCCCCCTGTTCTCTCTTTCTTGTTGGCTGATGCTAATGGTGCAGGACCCAGCCCTTGATACAGAAGGGGAAATTAAGCATTGAACGAAAGTATTTAAGCCTGTAAAATCCATTAGAGACAAGGCTGTTCTTTTCCCCTGTCCCTGTGGCTTTACAAGCAACACATATTGGCCTCATACAATATTTTACACAATTTTTTCAACCCTAAAAGGAACTTATAATATTTAATTGGAGTATTACATACAAATATAAAATAGGGTTAAGTGATGTCTTTTTGCTAGTATTACAGTTTTATAAGTGTGTAAAAGCAGAGGCTTGTTTCTCTGTCTAGTGACCTTTTTATTCTAATGATGGTTATGCAATACATTTTTTCATTACCATGGTGCCCAGTGCTGAAAATGCATTTTTGAACATTTACGAAATAGCTATTGTGTGAATTTAACTTTTATTTGTTTTGTATGGTGGCTCAAATTATGGAGAAAACACTTTCGTGTAGTTTAGACTTGCTAATTACTGCAGTATGTTACCTACAAGAATCTTGGGGTTTAATGGTTCTTTGGAGTTCTATCTCATAGCATACACGTCTTGCTGTAACAGAGCTTACATGAATGTTTAATATATTTTTAAATTATAACTTAATCAAGTCACTGTTCGGTCAGGAGGCTCCACAAG
Source organism: Microcambeva bendego (assembly GCA_034509265.1). Classification (NCBI taxonomy): domain Eukaryota; kingdom Metazoa; phylum Chordata; class Actinopteri; order Siluriformes; family Trichomycteridae; genus Microcambeva; species Microcambeva bendego. The sequence continues at coordinate 5,225,254 of JAYDZG010000008.1, read as the reverse complement.
AGGAATCGATTTCATAACCAATCAATGTGGCAGATCCTGAAAAACAAAAAGGGGTTAGTCTTTAAAAGTGGACAGGGGTGGGGGTGATATGTGTTTGTAGCAGACCACACACACACACACACACACACACACACACACACACACACACACACACACACACACTTTTAAAGTAGAGGGGATGCTGTTCCAGATAGCATGAGGCCATCATTTGCCTCAAAATTATATTTTAATGATAATTAAAAAAAATTTAAGCTTCTGCTTCTCTGTTGTGCTGCACAGGGACCCTGATTCCATAGTATTTACATTTATCTATATCGATTTTTATTTTCAATCACTGTTTACATTTTTTCTGCTGATATTTGCAACTGCTGCACTGCAGCTTGCTTACAAGAACCATAAATCCTTACAGATTACTAGATAACTTCAAGCAGACATCAGCCAGTTTATATTAAAAGAAAATGCCTTGTTATGTGAATCAAAGTAAATTACCAAATGCAGATGGCAATTATTAGGCATTTTCATGTCAGGGGATTTTGGCCATGCCAGATTTTCATATCGAGTATGCATTTGGGTAGTTAGTCAATATAAATGAATACAATTGTTGCAAAAACTTGCTATTTCCATGCAAACTATAATTAATACCACTTATGTTTTGTGAAGGACATAAAAAACAGAGAGAACAAAGGTTGGCTAGACAGAACGAGATGTAAAGCTGTTTGTATGTTTCAGACCCACTCATTGCTGTTTCTTTTCGTCATGGTGAGTGAAGAGCAGGTTTAGGCTGTTTGGATATGAAGAACAGATGACATGCTTACACACACCCAGGCTGTTCTGTATTCTCTTTGTCTTCTCTGATCTGCCTATTGTAGCAAGTGTCTGAAATAATGAGTATACTGTGTGTTAAAACAACATGAAATTAACCTTCTGCCCTGACTGGGATAAGTGAAAATACAGAGCATCTCAGGTGTGTGACCATGTGTGTGCCTGTGTGTGTGTGTGTGTGTGTGTGTGTGTGTGTGTGTGTGTGTGTGTGTGTGTGTGTTAAGGAACATTAAGGGGGGGTTATCGTATTAACTTACAGTTCTGTGATGACAGATGGTCACTAGAAAAGCAGTGTTAAACTATGCACTCGTCAGTGGGTTCTTTGTGCTGGTTCCAAGCTTGAAAAAATAAGTAGTGTTGTGTCAAATTATTTTAATTAATTGTATTGTTTAGACAACTACTACTTACTTAACAAGCAAAGTCTTGACTGCAGTTCATGTAGAACAGATTAGCTTGATTAACAGACTAAGGGATTAAGGTGTGCTTTATAGCTATACCAGCTTCACTATATTGTCAGTGTTTCAGTTTTAATTAGCTTAGTTTTTGCCACACCCATTGAAGTTCAAATCAAATGTCTTTGAGAGAATGGAGACAGAAAATGGGAGGCCATTATAGCCTTTAAAGTGGACACTTCAGTCTTAATGACCATGATTTTAGAACATAAAAATGTATAGTACACATAAAAGTGATTCTGTACTGTATATTGGGGTAAAAGTAAATGTAGTTTAAAGCAGCATGTTTATTAACCTTATTAACCCTACCTCTACATACTTGTCTAAAGAATTGCTAACACTTGTAAGTAAAACAAATTGTTCCCTCTCTTTCACTGGATCAGACTTTTCCATTGCTAATGTTTTTCAGAATCCTCTGAACTCTATTTGACTAGGCAATATTTGTTACATTTCAGACACACTAGTGTGTGAGAGCGCTGAGAGCTGACATGAGAAGAATAATGAGGGCTCTAATATGAAAAGCTGCTCTAATGGCTCTCAGGTGTACTCCCAGCGTTAAGCTTTCGTGGGATTTAACCTTCTCTCCCCAGGAAACAGCAACATACCACCTTAACACCATGAAGACTCCAAGCATGAAAGCTTGTGTATGTAAAGACGTCCATGTAAGTGTGTTTATGCAGCAACTGGGTTTTAATTTAAATTTATTTGTAATTATTTCATGCTGGTCAGGGCTGTGGTGACTTTGGTAAAACACTGTTCTGCCCCATATTTGGACATACCTACTAAATAGTGTGTAATTGAAAATAGAGTCTGAGCTGGCTGTGAAATGATACAGGAAAAAAGATCCAGTGCAGGAACCCGTACTTGGACGGAGCTGAATAGCACGCTAAAAATGCTGGCACACATGCACTGGCATCCAATAGCTGCTCACAAAAGAAGCCTGTCTGAGCTGGCCGGAACATTTCGTCAGCCTCGTGTGTACATGTCCGATTTTCTCACTAATGTTTTCTGAATAGTATTTTATAGTCAATCTGGAAAGGACTCCGACTGAAACTGTCAACTGATCCACACTTTTTCTCAGAGAAAACAAACTGGAATGTACTTGAAGAAACTAACTGGTCATTCCAAATAAAGCTCCCAAAAAGGAGAGTATTATTTTCTCAGCTTTTTACAGATGTCAATTAAATCCAGGAATCTGCTTCAAGCTTGCAGATAGAATACGTGCCTTTCCTTATGTTTTCCTTTCACTATTTATCTTTGAGCTGGGAATTCTGGGAATGTCTCTCTCCTCTCTGTGCTTTGGCACCATGTCGACCACATAAATGCTCTCAGTCCACCGAGTGTATGTCTAACACAGGAAAAGTCAGAGTTCAACTACCCTTGTGAACATGCCATGAAGACAAAGATAGTACAGACAAGCTCAAATGCTATAGATTACAGTAAGAAACATGTGGAAATATGTGTTTTTAATCTAGCTAGAATCAACACAGTACAAACCACTTGAAATACTGGTATATTAAACAAGTAAAACTTTCTCTGGGGACTACTTTGGTTGTATCTAGACTTTATAATAGCCATTTTAAAAGAAACTCAGCTCCAAAACTCTAATAGGAAATGTAAGAGCCTTAATGGGCAAAATAACTGGCTTTGTCTTGTGTTTTCTTATGTCTTAGTTTAAAAACAAATTGAATTGACTATATAACGTTGCTAATTTGAAAGACACTGAATGAAAGGTAGAGTAAGATTTACTTAAAAAATATTTAAATGTACAATTCTATCTGAATTGAACTCAGCAATTAGTAAAAGCTTTAGTAAAAGCTACTAAAACATTAACAGACAACATTTTTGTCAACCATATTTTATTATCTGTCTATGAACAAAAATGCAGTCAAACTTAACAACTCAGAGGAAACATTTTATTTCAAACAGAACATGTTTATGTTTAATGTTTCACTTAACACTAGAGTAAAAATGTTTTTGTATTAGTAATTATGAAGTAGAGATAACAATATTGCGATTTAATTTTACCTTCTTGAAGATTACTCAAAGTTCATGTAATAATGCTCATTTATATTTGAAAGACCTTGATACAGTTCCATAACACTGTATCTTCAACAATGGCCTTTCTTAATTATAAGACAAAATCATTATTTGAAAATCAATTGTATTCATTTATTAGGAACAAAGGCTGTATTAACAGTGACACAATAATCGTTGTCTCACATTTGTCTAAATGTTTTTTTTTTCACTGAACTTGCTTTGATTGCTCATTTCTTTCTTTCTTTCTTTTTGCTGTGGCTTTATGCGATTTTAGTCCACTGAAAATAGTCAATAGCAATAGTTCCTCTAATTGGAAAGTGATTAAGTTAGCCTCATAGCCTAATTTGGACTTTTATAAGAATGTGGTGCCAGGGTTGTTCTTTGCTTTTGCTACTTAGATTACTAGGAATCATACTTTTGCTATTTAAATTCAAGAGCACAGCTCTCATCACTAATGCCAACAAGAACCATTAGCCACTTTGTGGCATTGGCACCTTAAATTTACATAATTTTAGAGTATAATAAGACAGTTTTCTTCTCAGTAAAGAGCAAAAAAAGTTTTTATGTGAATTTTGCTTAACCAACCGGTTCCGAAAGTGGAGCTTTTGGAGTTAGCATGTATAAAGGCATGGCAGGGAAGAGGAGGGATAGCACAAAAATGAGTTATATGATGCCAAAGTGGAAGTAGTCAGATTTGCATTTTCCCCCTTAGAGGGGCTTAAAGAGCAAAATATACTTGACCAAAGTCATTTAATCCCTAATCCCTCAACAATTGTGGTGTTCGGGTGGCATAATAAAATGCCGCACCACTGAAGTACATCAGGAAAAATATAACTCAAACTGCTGCTAAGCACTAAAGACTACAGCACTAAAATTGTCCTTTACTGCAACATAATGGCTTAGTCAGAAATTATTTAGACCCTTTGACACTTTTTCACATTACTGTGAAAAGGCTACTGTGTTTATGTTAAATGTGGGGGTCCAAATAAATAATTGTGAAATGTGTTAGATTTAATGGGGTCGACGCACATGCATGCAGAGAGGAACAGGCCTAAATTATCCTCCACCTGTAGTCTTGAGTGGTACTTGCTTTTAATCAAGGCCAATTCAGAGGTAGGTGGAGGTGAACTTTGTGGCTCTAGTGTATTTTCATTACCAATGAATGAAAATACACATTTTAAATAATCATTATCATACTTCCTTTGTTTTCTTGGTCCAGATTCTTTCTCCTCTTTCTCTCTCTCTCTCTCTCTCTCTCTCTCTCTCTCTATGTACTACAAATGATCCATACTAGATTTATATGTGTAGCCTGATGGTTAAGGGTGTAATAAAGTACACCTAATTTGTAACACAAAAGCAGTGGTGTAATATAATGAAGTAATAATACTTTTATTATTATTTAATTAATACCTACTACACAACAGTACTTTTGGAGTATCTGGAGATTACTTGTTTTCAACAACTTTTACTTCACTACATGTATACTTCTACTCCAACACATGCTTTATGCAAATTTCTTACTTGTTACTACAAAATAATACTGCGATAATTGTCATGGCTAAAACCTCCTTCCATCAGTGAGAGCATTGAATATGGAATGTGGCTGGGTCTTCCAGCATGACAGTGATCACAAACACACCGCTCGAGCAACGAAGGAGTGGCTCCGTAAAAGCATTTCAAGGTCCTGGAGTGGCCTAGCCAGTCTCCAGACCTCAACCCCATAGAAAAATTGGGGAGGGAGTTGAAAGTCTGTGTTGCCCAGGGACAGCCCCAAAATATCACTGCTCCAGAGGAGATGGAGGAATGGACCAAAATACCAGGTACAGTGTGTGCAAACCTGGTGAAGACTCACAGGAAAGGTTTGACCTCTGTCATTGCCAACAAAGTTTATGTTACTGAGTATTGAGTTGAACTTTTGTTATTGACCAAATACTTATTTTCCACCATAATTTTAAAATAAATTCTTCAAAAATCCTACAATATGATTTCCTGGATTTTTTCCTCATTTTGTCTCTCATAGTTGAAGTGTACAGTTATAGGTTTTTGGGATATATCTCTCGTACAACCCAAATCAGAAAACAATCAGAAATAATGCAAATAAAAAGGCACGGTTTTTCTCAGGAATTAACTGTCCCTTTCTTGGGGATTCCAGTCATGCAGCCATGTGTTTTCCAGGATATTGATGCTTAAAATACAATTAAAATGATTAATACTTTTTATTTAAACATTTTTAAAAGTTTTCAAAATAATTTAATACATTTACTGTCTAGGTGTGGTTTAAAATAGCTTGGTAGCTATAACCAATTGTGAAGGAAGCTTATTCTAGAGTAAAAGCTCATGCTGTAGTGCCTGTAGTGATGGATTTGATTTGTGTTGTAATGAGTCATGGTTGTGGTTTTGATGCAACATTTTTCTCGTGCTTGGTTTCTGTGACAGCTTCTGCTCGAAATGATGGGATCCAAAGATGAATTTCTGCAAGAGGCGGCTGCTGGCTGTGTGGCTAATATCCGTCGTCTGGCTCTTGCCAATGAGAAGGCGAAATATGGGTGATTAAAAACAAATAAATAGGTCTAGAAATTTAATGTTTGATAGAAATAAAAAAAAAATTCCGGCAATATGAAATGTGAACGATTTCTTTACAGTGCTGTACAGACATTATCTTTGTCCTCATTGACTCATTAAATAGCAATAAACTACCACTGTGTGTGATCTTATCAAGAGTTCTGTGTTTACTTTGTTTTGGAAATTCCTTACTACTGAAGTATGTCCTCGCAACTAAAAGAAGGGAAGTAGAATTACAGTAGATTCTAACCAAGGTAGAACAGTATTGTTTATAAACAGTCACAAAAAGAGACTATTCCTAAATTAACAGGAACCAAGTAACAAATAAAAGAAAAATATATAAACAGAGCCTGGAACTTAGAACCGGGATAGAACAGAAATGAGCACTGGCTATCACAATATGACAGGCTTTTCTTACCATCTGTGACAACCCAGTAATTTCAAAAAAGAAACTTTTGAATCTGGTTCTGTCAGTGCATGGATACTCCAACCCACCGACTGGCACACCCTCTTTGGATTTGACAAGGCTAAGAAAATATGGTGATACACTCCCAGAAAAATATTGCATGCTTGTCTCTCATGCCAAAAAAGATAAATTCAGCCAAGGGACCAAGCTGCCCAGGTTTGCCAAACAGAGGATATCTGAGGGGGAGATCCACCTGTAGCAAATTAATGCTCACAAAGCGCTAGTGATTATCAATTTAATAAAAACTTACACATCAATCAAAGGGGCTTCTTATTCACTCTGTGACTAATTCAGCAGATGACAGATTTTTTTATTTGCTTGTTTGTCAATTAGAGAATGTATTTATTTGAGAATGAATATTACTTGTTGAAAGCACAATGGCTACCTTAACCTGAATGACTCTTAATGTAAATCACTAGATAGTAATATTTTAATGTTCAGTATATATGATTATCAAATAAATCAAAATCTTACAAAACGTGCAGTATAAATGTTATTTTCCTCCCCAGTCCCCCCTCCTCCCCTCTCTCTCTCTCCTCTCCTCTCCCCTCTCCATTTATTTCTGTCTTTGAGGTTAGAGACTAGAAGGACCTGCATAACTACCATCATTAAACAAATGCAGCATGTTTCACTGAAGGACAGGAATTTATGAGATGCAGAGAGGAGGCTGTGGGCATGTTTAACTCATTGAGCCTTTGAACATTAACATAGGGCTTTGTCTGCCATCTCTGCTCTTCACAGCATCTAAATGTAAATAGCCATTAAATCTTAGTCAATGTTTGTTTTCACATCAAAAAATAAAGAAGTGGTTTATTAATATACACTCTTGAAAGATTTAATAATTGCTGCAATTAAAAGTGTATTATGTTTTTGTGATCTTAACATATGATGGAACTAAAACAACAAAATGAACCAACATTTATATTATGTTCTCTCAGCACCTACAGTACATACTGTAATAATAATTATAATAATAAGTAAGTAGTAAGTAGATAATAAACAAGTGAGTTCAAACAGGTGATCAAGTGATTTCAAACAGGTAATCAAACCGGGATTGTCATAATGAAAGTCAATTTAATTCAATTTGGCAATAGTTCTCCAGGTTTACAACAAATGCATGAGAAAAGTATCTCTCAGGCGGCAGTGCATTAATAATTTTTATTCCTTAACAAATATATTTACATGGGTGAGGAATTACTTTAGCTAACCTTTGTTACAATACATTTGTTACATTAACAAATTTCACATAAAGCATTGCTCTGCAAAAAGTTGAAGGTTCTTGAAGAAAAAGGTTCATCCAGACTTTGTTTTTATCAACAACACCAGAATTCTGTGGGGCTGTGTCAGTGCCTTTCTTCTGTGATGTCAGCAATAATGCAGAAACATACAAAATCATTTATCTTTAATAAATAAAAGGAATAATACATTTGAATAGACATGATTAATTTACCATCTTCCACTGTAATTAAAATGAATTAAGGATTATTATGGTGGGTATCAATGGGCTACCCTGGCAGTTCTGATCTGCATATGGAATGCAATGTCAAAGTGAACTCTGAGCTTAGTTTGTCTTATTTTTTTTGTTCTGCTTTTCAACAAAGGTGTGGTGGTACTTATACACTGATTTAATCCAAATGTAACATTTTCCACCATTCTGGCCTAGTCTAAATAAAGAAAGTTTTCTGTAAAGGCATTGTAACAATTTTCCGAGTATTTAGATTCCCTTATAAAGATTTCCTCCTATGTCCAACTTATACTGGTTCCAACTCTTTTCCTCCAACACTGTGATCTACTCCAGAGAAAGATATGTTACCAATGTATACTGGACTAGCTCTTGCTAAAAGCAAATGAATAAATTCATAAATGAATGAACTTTATTGTCATTACTTGTACACAACAAAATTGAAGTGCAACTCTCTTTCGGTGCAAAAAAAATGATTGAATTTAATTGAAATTAAATTAAATGTAAAATATTTCACATGCCCATTTGAAATGAAATATAAATTTCACATCATGACATGAAATTGTACAGTATGACATTGCGCAAAACCCAATGTCACATGTTTACCAAATTAAACATGTTAATGTGGGCCCGGGTCTGGCTCTGTTTTCATGCAAAACAAAAGGCATTAATACCCTGGAAAGGGCACCAAACCATTGCAGGGCCTTGGCCAGCTAAACCAAACCTGCTGGAGGCTAGTACCACATTTACAAGTATCTGTTCCATTCTGATGCATTTTAAATTCAACCCTTTGTCTTGGTGCAGCAGCTTGTAGCACAGAGCAGATTTGGTTAGGTCAAACAACCCTCCATGGGCAGATTAATGAACATTAAATGTTCAAAGCATTTTATAATCGTCCTATTTTTATTTTTCAAATAGTTCCACACATGAGAGTGAGTGTAACATGTGTGTGTGTGTGTGTGTATGTGTGTGTGTGTGCATGTGTGTGTGTGTGTGTGTTGTCTCAATGATTTTAATGAATCCTGACTTTCTATTCTAATGGGTTTGAACAGAACTGAGTGGGTACCACATTGTTGGTTTCTGTGTATGTATCTATTACAAAACCATTAGTTATCACAAATGCTTTCAGGCAGGTGTACAGACATCTTTAGGGGCAGGTGCTCAAGCCAAAAAAGGGCACCCACCACCACAATTATTCATAAATTTAAACTTTAACTTTTGTTAAAACAATCAATACACATCTAATCAAATAGCTCAAATTATCAAACTGCATGAATTAAAAACAGGCAAAAAACAAGGCCACATGCTAAGCCAACTTTTTTAGCAGGTCAGATATCAAAACACTTTTGGGGGGAATTTATGACTGAAGAAATGAATTGGGCTCCAGCAGAAAGGTTTTCTCACTCAAAGCAAAATGGCACGTGCTTGGGTCTATCTGTGCACATGCCTGAATGCTTTCATAACAGTTAAATACATAGAAAAAGTCAATGTGATATTAATTATGTTTTCATATGTACTGATAACCCATGCTTATGGTCATGTATTTTATCTGTTTTACTCCAGCAGGTTTTTGTGATAAAGTGGACAGTACTAATGTGTTAAGCTATCTACAACTTTACTGGTAACAGTTTAGTCATAAAAATGTCAGAGTGAGTAGAATATCTGAGCTTTTAGGCTCAGGCATGCACGTGGAAGGGATGAACTGTACTGTCTAGACTGAATACATTTAGATATGACTATTATTTAAGAGCCAACAAAGGATAACGTTTGAATATTGGTTTGGCAATGACCTTGCTTCAATACCTTAGATTTACTTTTTAGGATAAAATCTTGATTTGCAGATCAAAAAGGAAAGTGTTTCAGTCTAGGAGCTGTGAGCTCTCTGTGGCACTCAACCAATACATATATTATTGTTGAGTTTATACCAGGATGTGTTCAGGTTCTCTGCACTTATTGAAAGAGATTTGCTGAAAGGAAAACCTGGAAGGAGTTAAAATGACTGCTGACTGACTGCTAAGGATTATCTTGACTTTTTCCTCTATTTTTACAGGTTGAATGATACATCGTTGATTGAACACTGTGAATCTTTCACCAGGGAGAACTGTACAGGATATAACTGATCATATGTTCATAATTGATGATACTACTGTCCTGGAATTGAATCCACGATAACTTAAATGTTTTGCCCTGTAAACCAGCCAAGCATATACACTTGCCCAAATCCTCATTAACTAATGTGGTAACACACCTTACAAGAAGGAAATAAACAAACTGTGGCAAAGTGTACAAAGATAATATCATATGAATATTTGAAGATTCAGTTGGGTTTTAGCACTAATCTGGAAATGAGTGTGGGTAGATCCAAAGGAAGTTAAAAACACAGAATGTCTGACTAATGATAAGCATAACTGTTCTCTGTTTGGTATAAATGAAATGAGGGCAACTAAAAAGCTTTTGAAATGTTAATCTGCAACCACATTAAAAAGACCAGCATAAGTATGAGGCAGCTGTGGTCTGGTGGTTAGAGAACTGGGCTTGTGATTAGAAGGTTGTCGGTTCCATTCCCAGAGCCGACAGGTCACGACCTTTAGCCCTTGAGCAAGGCACCTAACCTCTAACTGCTCCCCGGGTGCCATGGCTAGGGGCATGTGTGCTCACTGCCCCCTAGTGTTAAAATGTGATGAAAAGTGATGTGATGAAAAGAGTATTCTAAAAGAAAGGTACCAAAGGCATAAGTACTGCTTGTGCAAGGGTAAGGGACTAATTATATTGAGGTGTGTAGCATGAGTAATATCTTGTTGTCTTGTGTAAATGGGGGTAAAATATCTGGGCTTTTGCATTTGGAATGGATGTATTGTACTGTCCTAAATGTATGTCTATATTGGTTCAGCAATGGAAAATGTTTTTCGTTTGTTTGGGGTTTTTTTAAATAAAAAAATTAACGCACTTTAGGGAATCCTATAAAGATAACAGAGAATAAGGGGAAGATACCTAATAAGCTAAGCCTGCCATATGTTCAAAACATTTTGTTTCATTATTTAAAGAACCACTACTTTAAACTGAAAAAGTAAGAAGTAAAAAAACAGCTGGGTGTTTTGTACAGCAGTTATTAACCACTTTTTTCATGACAAGGCCAATGATTTAAAAAAAATATGTCTGTGTAAAAGTAGCTTTAGAAGTGTAACCTTCACTTTCTGCCTCTATCTTATTATATAAGTCCTTCAGCTGGCGTGAAAATAGCATTTTAAATGAAGGAAATATCAAAGGTTCCAGAAAACTTGTGCAGAGTGGCAATCAAGGGGCTTGGAGATTTTAGGGAGAATGGTGTAGACATGGAAGTAATTACAGAAAATGAGCACCCTTTGACCCCACTTGCTCAATGTGTTTTTGTGTGTGTATGAGATAGGGAAAGACGGTTACGAGCAATGCAAGAAAAGCCTAAATTTAGCGCACACTGACAGCACTTTTCAAATACAATGTTGGAAAATGGGCAAAATCAGCTGCAGCTGCATCTGCATAATCTCAGTCACTTGGCACCGACATCGTCATATAGTATGATGACTTTTCAAACAGGAATGGTTGCACCTCGATAGAGAGGCACCAGATAAAATGCAATTGCTGAGGATATAATAACTAATCTGGCTCTGTCAGTCATGTGTCTTATGGACCTGATATTGTAATTTCCTCTCAACCCTTTTCACTGCAGAGGCAACTGTCGATGGGCAAAATTTGTGTACGCATACTCATGGAGGATTATTGTGCATTATGTACAACTGTAGATAGCAGTACAAATTGGTTAAAAATGTGTCCAAATTTGCCTCTGCACAAAGGGGTTAAAAAGCTAAGCAGTAATAATCAAAGTCAGCACCATGGTTAAACTAGATATACAACCTTAAAGTTTGGCAAAACTGGTGTTTTTATTTTAACTTTTCCATACAAAATATTTAGCAGTATATATTTGTAATTCTCACTCACTCAAAAAAAAAGAATTATGTCCATTGTGTCTGGGGAGGGAGCAAATATTGCAAACAATTGATCATCAACCAAGAACCAAGAATACAAGAATGTATCTCCCTTGGCTTTTTACCTATTTTGTTACATACATACAACCTGGGTTGTATGTGATTAATATGAATGGTATGTGATACAGCTGCACAACATAGTCTAAGATGGTGAAATGAAAAATATGTATGTGCATATGTATTCACCCCCTTTGCTATGAAGCACTTAAAAGTTCTAGTTTGACCATTTACATTCAGATGTCACATGCATAGTGAAAGGAAGTCCACCTGTGTGCAATCCAAGTGACATGATCACTATATACATTGTCATTATATACACACCTTTTCTGAAAGGCCCAAGAGGCTGCAACACCATTAAGCAAGAGGCACCACTCACCAAACAACACCATGAAGATCAAGGAAATCTCAGGGACAAAGTTGTAGAGAAGTACAAGGCAGGGTTGGGTTATAAAAAATATCCAAATCTCTGATGATCGCCCGGAGCGCCATCAAATCCCTTCTCATCAAATGGAAAGAACATGGTAACAACAAAACTTCCAAGAGAGGGCCGCCCACCAAAACTCTCAGACTGGGAAAGGACAGCATTAATCAGAGAGGAAGCACAGAGACCAAAGTTAACCTTGAAGG
>JAYDZG010000008.1:5159574-5174339 GCA_034509265.1 Microcambeva bendego | reverse complement strand
GTGAGTGAGTGAGTGAGTGAGTGAGTGAGTGAGTGAGTGAGTGAGTGAGTGAGTGAGTGAGTGAGTGAGTGAGTGATAAAAACATAGCTTCAGCACATGGGTCCGGGTGATTTCAGCCACACTCCTATCTCAGTGCAGGTGCAGGGTCACACGTGAAGAACAGAACCAGTCTTTGTTCACAGCTATGTATCCAATGAAGGAGCTTATCTCAGCCCTTTCCAGAAGGAAGGTTCAAACAGCACATAGTTCTAACTATTCCATTCTAGACTGCCATGTGAAATTTTAAGTAGACTTAATAACCCCAGCATTGCTGCTTTATAGGACAAGCATGGACTCCACATTTTGTACAGTCTGGGGTGTTTATTTTGCCATCCTTGTTACTTGTTGTTTTGTTAGGATTCTTCTTCTTCTTCTTCTTCTTCTTCTTCTTCTTCTTATTATTATTATTATTATTATTATTATTGTGGTTTTTGTTGTTTGAACGGAAATCAAATGAACACTTTTTTACTTGGAGAATTATGACTTGTGTAATCCAAGTCTAGAGGGACATTTTGCTGTACATTTAGAATTTATTGTAAATTTCGAATTTGATTCTTTTTTTCTTTACATTTTCAGCATTTAGCAGTTCCTTTATCCAAAGCAGTACAGTACAGTTACAGTATACAGTCAGAGCAATGAGGGTTAAGGGCCTTGCTCAAGGGCCACAGCAGCAACCTGAAAGAGGCGACTTTCGGATTACTAATCCAGTACCCTAACCACTGGGTTACAGCTTGCCCATTAGATGTTTGGGCTACCAAAGTTTTACATTTTACCACATATTTCTATTTTATGACACCTCTAAAACCTACATTTAATTGTATGTTTTAAATGTCATTAAACAACACGCATACATTTTATTATAGAATCAATGGAAGCTACAATAATCGTAATATATCTCCATCTCAAAGACGATTGTTCATGTTTTCCAACTCAGTTATCAGTCGTGTTTTAGCTGCTTTTTAAAGACTTCAACATCTTGGAAATTAACTGATTTTTGTGTAACCGAGAGTTTATAAAGAAGGAAAAAAATGCTACACAAACTATTTCAGTAGGTAAATGGATAATTTTAGGGTACTACATATTCAGACAGACTACCCACTGTCGTGCACTGCTTTTTCATACTGTTTAGTACGGAAGTATGTGATTTCAGACGCAGACTCAGTCAGAACACTGTACGATGGAAAGTCTGTTACACTAACATGATATTGCACCTTATTTTTCATTACACAATTTAAAAGAAAAATGTAAAAAAAAATGTCAGAAGCCATATATTGAATTAAATGTTTTGATTGGTTTCTTCTGATAAATATCCTATGCTGCTTTGGAATTGGAATTTGAATAAATACTTAAATATAATATTAAATTGTAAACATTTCAATACAGTCTTACTTTTTATAGTATACCTTTAGCACCTTTAATACATTGCAACATGAATTACATGTTATTAGTGAATTATCATGACCAAAATCATTTTAAATAATTTAAATATAAAGGATTTGCACAATTTACTATGCACATTTGCATTCATTAGATAATATCTAAACTGTGCTGTAGATATTGATCACCTCTTACCAAGGGTCTTCAATTAGTAGTTTGAAAATGATGTTGGAGGCTGCTATAAAAACTCTTATTTACTGATTAATAGGGTATATTAATTGCAATAGACAGAGCACTTGGTTATGCACATCATTATGATTTTGATTGTATCATTTGATTTGATGTACCCTTACATCTAACTAACTAGCTAATCTTATTAGGACTTGATCTTCTTATCTTGTTTCAACAGAATCTGTTTGAGTTGTGCATTTAGCCCATATATCTATGGAGAGGGATTGCCAAATAGTCAGTGTCAGTGTAAATAAAGAGGTTGAAACAGGAATGGCATCTGGCAAAAAAATTGTGTAAAATCATCTATGCAGACAAGAATGATTTACCCCTGAATTTAGCAGTTGAAAGAATGATTATTAATTTATATGGTGCACATATCTAGAAGCATTTGAATTCTGTGCATTTTTTATGTGTCTTCTTCAGTTGTTTTCTCTAATTTCATTCTTCTCTTTCTCCACAGATGGTCTTGCTAGCTCGCTGCGAGGGTCACTGCAGCCACACATCCCGTTCGGACCCTCTCATCTCTTTCAGCTCTGTTCTTAAGCAGCCATTTAAAAGTACTTGCTTCTGTTGCCGCCCGCACACCTCCAAACTAAAAGCAGTGCGTCTAAGATGCTCTGATGGTAGTCGAATAACCGCCACCTACCGGTACATCTTGGCATGCAGCTGTGAGAAATGCAACTGAATGGGCTCGCCAGGAAAGCAGGATTGGCAAAGCTCTACTAAATGTGTATTTTATTGATGTCCATGTTAAACAATCTGTTTCACGAATCATTAGTAGCGCTGGAATGGATGGTGAAAATGCCAACAATGTAAAAAGAAAAGAAAGGAACATTCACTTCAGCTGCACCTGGGCCCAGCCTCTGCCAGCTGACTTTTTTTTTGCATTCCATAGCTTTGATCACAGCCTGTGAAACATTATGGATACTGGCAATGACGTTGCAATTATGAGCATTACAAATAAAGAACTTTGAAGGTATGGTATCCATTTTGGGCTGGACACATTCCAAGGAAAGCATAGGAGCTCTAGGGAATTGTTGGCAGGTTGCAGACAATATCTTTGTTGCAGATGTTTTACTGCAGAAATTGTTATGTCTGTGCTTTAATAATAAGTTCAAAATGGTGATTAATTATATGTCTGGTTAAATGTCATATTCACAGTAAAGACTATTAGACTATACGGTTTGTGCAGTGGTGACAGAATTGTTTGGTCAAAGGAATGCCTATTTTGTTTTGATTTTTTTGTTTGTTTCATAGATTTATTACATAATGTGTCGATATACACTTTAATAAGTGCTGTATTTAAATTCTCAGTGGGTTTGTTGGGGGCTGGGTCATTTTTTTCTGGGCTGTATATTCTCAGAAATACACTGGATAAAATACACATACAGCAACATAGATTACTGGTAGCTTTAAATATCTAATTAGGTTCCAATGTAATGTTAGGCACAGCCTTCCAATTCCTTATTAGTTTATTGTAACTGTTTTGTGTCCATAAACAGTCAATATGACTAGTTTGACTGTACAGGATTTCCCTCCCACCCAGCTCTCACCCAATGCTAAGACGATTTTCTCAGTAGTTGAATTACTATTAACAACACATTTAGCAATTACAGAACACTTTTATCAAAATTCGCTTCAACAGTGAACATTTCCCTACTTTACTATAAGTAGAGACCAGTCCAGGGATCCAGATCTGCTGAAAATGTAACTTAATTAACTGTATACCACTTTTTACAATTGACATTGTCACAAAGCAGCTTTATCCAATCAAGTCAAGTCAATTTTATATGTATACCACTTTTTACAATTGACATTGTCACAAAGCAGCTTTACAGAGTTTTGGAACACCAGACCAAAAACGCCGGTTGAGCAAGCCAATGGCGACTGTGGCAAGGAAAAAAATACAGGAAGAAACCTTGGAGGAACCAGGCTCAGTAGGGGACCATCCTTCTTGGGTGGACTGCAGAATATTTTAAATAACAAGATCAGTTAAACAGTTCAACAACAACAACAATTACATTAGACTAAAAGTTATAAAATAAATAGGAGTACTTAATTATTCAGTCCAGTTTCTGAAATAGTCCGTTGTGAGTTCTGGAAGTTCTTTGAGCAAACATGCCTGTCCCGTCTCATCTACTGTATCAGGAGCAGCAATTGCTGGTATGTCAATCAGGATTTGCAGACTCGAAAGGTGAACAGTCTTACATATTACATTAATATCCCCTCGGCGTGAAACAACAGAAGATGTAGTTAAAAAGTGAAATCATCAGTAAACACAGAGTAGAGAGAAGCTCTCGACTCCGGCACCCTTTACAATAACAGCCTAACTAAAAGGGACTGCAAGCAGATAACAAAGTCATGAAGGCTTTCACAGGACATCAGTGCCCACCTCACCAGCTGTCATCAACCAGAGTGATCAGACAGGACAAACCCAATATCCCTGATCACCACAAGTTTCTATGGCCAAGAATCTCCAAGCTCTGCTCCTTTGTCTATATTTGGGTGGACAGCCCTCACCCTGGAGGCAAAATCTGAGGCAGCCTGAAGCAAACATGTAGTGGCAGAAATCCGACAAACATGAGAGGATCAGACCGTCCAGATCCCATCACCAGGACCGGAGCCACACACCCCTAGTTTGAAGGCTTAATCAAAAGCCTGAGTAAATAAATAGGTTTTTATTCTAGTCTTAAACATTGAGAATATGTCAGAATCCCAAACAGAGACAGTAAGATTATTACATAGTTGGGGAGCTTTGTAAGACAATGCTATTTTTAATTATAGGAACTATAAGTAACCCTACATCTTGTGAATGATGTGAGCGTGCTGGGTTGTAGTGCTCAATAAACTCAATCAGATACTGAGGAGCAAGACCATTTAGTGCTCAACCACACACTGGACTTTAATAAAATGACTTATCCATTTACAAGTTCTGGATTTGCTGAAATTAAGACAGGGCAATCAATCTTGTTGCCTAATATATACTAGCTAATGACTCAGTAGAACCAGTGACAGAAACACAACTTGCCCTGTTTGAAAGAGGTAAGGACAGGGTAAGGGACGTGCCTGAGGAGTGACATGTAGACTAGCATGGCTCTCCATACACAATATGGCTCTGTGTAGAATTCCAACACTGGCAGGTGATAAGAAGTGGCTTACATGACACATGTCTGAAGCCGGTTTTCCATCGACCCACTTTTTACCCTGGATGTAAAAGCAAAAAAACGCTGGAACGAGGTGGAAAGGTTCAACTTTTGCATCAGCGGAATGCAAAAAAATGGGTTCAAACAGGTTTTGTGAATAAACGATGACGTTCAAGCTCATAATGACATAATGTGTCATTTGTTTTGATGTTATTTCTTGGAATACAGCGTATACACTACGGTGAAGTGTTGTCATGATTACACGGTCTTGCCCACTCACTACCCTGTACTCCCCACCAGTGTGTACAAGTCGATAGCAATCCTCTTTTCAGTTGGCACGGGTGGCACAGGTGACTGTAAACCTTTGGCACAGGAGTAAGGAATTATTTAATTGAGAATCTAGAAGAAAATATGTAGATTTGTCTTGTCGTAAACAGTTAAAGAGGCAAACATACTCGTCCAACAGTGTGTTAAAACATTACAATTTGTAAAAACAAATATTTGTGAACTTATATGAATGCCCTGAAATTATTTTGGACCCACTGGATTGATTTTTCATGTATATACCTTTGGAGTGTCTATCATGAAGTCTATGTTGGATCAATCAAACAAATGTTGGTACTTTTACCCACCTTTTGTACTGACATCTTGATTCTACCTTACACCCATATATATTCTCATTGATCACCATTAACCTGAAGGTGAGCTGCATTTAATATTTATCTCTGTCTTGCTGTTCTGTTTGCAGAAGCAGTTGATAATGGATTGAGTAAATGTGACAAGTAAGTAGCATATATCAGTGTTTTCACTTATTTTAACTGGTCTCACAATGTACAACATATTACATTTGCTTAGGTTGTCTAGTTAACCACATCTGTAGACATTATTAACATATTAGTTCATTTAATGTTACTAATTAGAGAGATTTACTGCTATTGTTGCTGGGTAAAGAGCCCCACAGGAACAATTCTTCCAGGACCCTGGGTTTGTTTTTCATACAGGGGCCAATACCCAATGATTCCCTTACATGTTGCCAATTCACCTGCTTATCGTGGAATGTTTAAAATGTAACACCCCCTCTGTGTGTGTATGTGTGTATACAGCAGAATCATCTCAAAGGAGAAAATTCATGGGAAAACTGAGTCATACTGGAGAGAGATTAATGCAGCCATGGCACTAACTCACCTGTCTAAACCTAAGGATGGTGCTCCTACCAACACCACCAGCTGCATCATTCAGAAATCCTCTCATATAGCTGAAATCAAGACTGTAAAAGTGCCCATCATGCACAAGTATTAGCTCCAGATTCACCTGGAAAAAGTTTCCTTTTTTTCTTTTGGTTAAAATTTTGTGGTATAAAGTATTCTCCTAAGTTTTTTTTATTATTATTATTATTCAAGTCAATAATGTGCCCTGAAATGCAGCACTTCTCTTTTTTCTAGGTTTGTGCCATTGTGTTTGTTTGTTTTAATGCAAAAACACTTTCATATGTATTGATGACAGTATTTTAGAATGAGACATTTTTGCTATGTTAACTTATTTTGATATGACTTTTTATACTTTACAATAATTTTTTATCATGCCAAAGTGCCTTCATGTACTTAAAAAGTGCATATTTTTAAATAGGGCTATTTATACATGAGACTCAGTTCTTTGTTGAATTCCCTCTACTGTTTAAACAGCAACATACTCTGTAGAGACTTTGCACAGTTTTAATTTTGTGGTCCAATACGTTTGAGTTGATTTTCAGTATTATTATATTAGTATATATTTCAGGAAAGACTGCAGAACAGAACATTATGAAATTAAAAAGCAAGATTTCTGTACTAAAGTGGAATGTTAGTGTTATATAAACTAGGGATGGGCTAATTAACTGCGTATGCTGTTTGGAAATATCTTATGCTAAAAATATTAAGAACTATGTAAAGAAAAAAATCACTGTAAATACTAATACGTTTAATGGTATTAGTTAAAAAGGTTTAAAACAAGAATATATGCAGAAAGTATTTGTTCAAAGATGAACAGAAAAACTTCAAAAAATAGCTTCATCTTTCAAATATATTGATTAAAATGTGCAGTAGCTTCCACTAATATTATGCATTGTCTCTCTACAGTTATTGGTGCACAGTTCATTCTGTTTCTATTTGCATTTTACATACAACAATTATTACATGCAACACTTATTGCATACAATTATTACCCTTCCAGCAATACACACAAAAAGAAAATAATTACTTTTATATGCAAATATTTGAAAATGTTTGCCCATTCCTAGTTTGAACTTTTCAGGATTTTCTTGTAACTGTTTAACATTTTCATTTAGTCCCAAGTCTTTCTTGTAGTTTTTACTATCAATATCAGTTAATCTATTTACCAGGTCGAGACAATTAAGTACATGCTGGATCTGTATCAACCCACTTTCCAAAAATCTTCACGTGAGAGAATTTCCTCAGCACTACTGTGGCTTCCAATACAGGGTAAAAAGACAGGCTTCAAACATGATTACATAAAATATGCCACTGAGTGTGTTATAATTAGACTCAGAATTTCATAAAAAGTACCTGAATAGATATTATAATACATTATTAGGCTACTTACCTTTGTAATGTATACTGGTGCAATAGATAGAAACACACCCAGCAATAAAGATGCTGTAAATGCATAATTTAAACAAAAAATTTACTTGAGATTTAGACTTCTGAAAAACATGGCATACTAAATTAAAGTTCTGCCAGGTTTTATCATTTATATTGTAGATGCTGACTTTTACATGCAAACTCCTAAAGTGCCTTACTTGACATCCATGGAAATCAGCAGTAAAATCTGGGGCCGTATTTATCAAGTGTCTTAGAATTACTCCTTAGATCTCTGCTAAGAGTCGACTTATGAGTAAAAAGAATCTTCACTGAAAGCTGCACTTAAAAGTTAGTTTTCACGCGTCTTACACTTTTAGCAATTTTTTGAATTTTAAGTGTCGGTCACAGAGCTGAATTACAACACTATAATGCAGGGATGCCAGATTGCAACCAAGGTTCCCCATAGAAAAGCTTTTTAAAATCTGCCAAAAAGCATGAAAACCCACACAAAACAATGCATGACAAGCAGATGATGTTTACCATTTCACCCGCCAAAGCGTGTTTTACCCCGCCACAACGTTGGAAGTATGTGCCGTAAACCGGAATTTTAGGTGACGTCACTTGCAAGTCCATAGAACTGACCAATCACTAAAGGGAATCCCTTAGCTAAGAATTTTGAAATATCTCAAGGAATAGTTAAATGGACAAGGGGAATGTATATTAATGACAATAATCTTCAAAATCATACAAAATATATACATCTGCAATGAATAAAAAATAAATGTTTCCTTATCTTTCAAATTCATTAATTAGGCAAACAACTTTAAACTGGTGTGCGGTTAATTAAAAATAAAAACCAAACTAAAGAAAAGAACCGATATGATTATTATTGGAGTTAATCGAGGAAAGGAAGCTTATCATTAAACAAAGCCAGGACATCCTTCTGCTCCCGAACATTCGTGCATGTCTCTCTCACCTCAGTGCCTTTCTCTTTTGGAAATTCCTAACCAGGGGAATAGGAGTGATTCTTAGAATTGAGAAGGTTGATAAAT
This sequence comes from Microcambeva bendego, assembly GCA_034509265.1. Lineage (NCBI taxonomy): Eukaryota > Metazoa > Chordata > Actinopteri > Siluriformes > Trichomycteridae > Microcambeva > Microcambeva bendego. The sequence continues at coordinate 5,165,921 of JAYDZG010000008.1, read as the reverse complement.
AGCTTTTATTCTTAGGTTTGAGAACAGGACTAAATATCACAAATGTGGCCCCTTGGAAAATTTAATTGCCCAACCCTGATCTAGAGTAATATGTTAAAAAACATATTAAACATATATGTAAAAAACAAATCCTCACACATTTATTAATATAAGGCTGTAACCACCACATGTGGCTACAATTAAAAAAACAGGTTTTTCTATTTAAGAGATACATTACCAGTCACCTGCTAAGAAGGGCTGTCCAGAACAGTACTGTACAGAGAACATGCAAACTCCACACAGAAAGGACCTGGATCACCCCAGATATGGCAGTATTGTGAGCTTTCTTTGTACGTTTGAAGATTGTTTAAATAATAATAGTAAAAAATCATTATTCTTTGGCTGAAGCACTAAGGTTTTCAATTTCCTGAAATTGACATTATTTTCATAAGCATGTTGAATACATAATTAAATACATAGTGAGTTTTTTGTTGTTTTTTTATTTTAAACCTAAACCATTATAAGATTGGTATACAATTACTGTTTCAAAGATATGTATATTTTAAAATTACCATATTGTGTCAGACATTTGGCCTTATGTTTTATAGACTACACCAGTCTAAAGGTGAAAAGGCCAAAGAGATTTATTGAGAAAAAAAACAACATGCAGCTATTCTCAGACAGTAAACATTATATGCTGGATCCAAGCTGACAACAAAATTGAGCCTTTCCAGTCATTTACTTGATGCTGCTGGGAAGTCTCACTTTGAGGTCAAGAATGGCAGTTTGGTTACCTACATCATTTCTTTATTCTTAAGGGAATTTTATGATGGATCTTTCATTGACGTTTAAGAGGCATGAGGATGACGCCACATGCGTCAAAAGAAATCGGTCACAGAGAGTAAATATTTTTAATGCCTTTCATTTGCCTGTTTTTGTACTGTATTTTATTTTCATTTTAATGATTCCCCTGGACAACATTTGCTTTTACAAAAGATTAACAGACAAAAATATACTTTTTAAATTATTGCAATTTGTAGGTGATACCTTTTTTACTGTTAAGTTATATTAATTTTTTGTTTGTTTATTTGTTTCTTGAGAGACTGGATTTTTATCCAATGACCAAATGCATATCTCATTTATTTCATGATTCTGTATTTTAAAATTCTTTAACATGAACTATGTCGATTTCCACTGAACATTGAATAAAATACTTTTTTGAAGATGTTCAAGTTTTTACTAATATTGGTGTTGTTTGTTGCCAAACCAAAATCAGGGGGGCACAAATCACACTAGAGAAATAGGTGAACACAGAGGAAAGTTCTAACATTTTTGTAATAACTGATACAGATTGTATAATAAGATGAGAACAACAATGACAAAATATAAGACAGCTGCTATAAATGTAAGTACTAAACATAATATATAGTAGACATCTTGCTAATATTGTATTTGATTGGGTGACCGAGGCATGGGCATTGATCGGGGGGGAAATGTTTTGGAAATGGATTAGCTGTACGTATTGAAAAACCTCTGGCAGAGTATTTTGAGTGGTTTGAAGGATTTTTTTCTGCATCACTATGGAATTCATAAATACTACTGTACAATAGTACAGTAACATTTATCGAACTCCAGTTGATCAAATTATAAGATTAGATTTGCCAAAATGGCAAAAAGTTGGGTGATATTAAAAATAACTTAATAACTTTTTTGACTTGGATAAAAAAAAAACATGTTTCAGTGTCAATACAAAATAAGTTTAACTTAAGTTCCAGTCAGATGTTCTGTAATCAAAAACGAGTAGTCACAAAATCATTATTATGTGAATAATTGACAACAAAAAAACATAAAGTCGGAGGATTTCCCACATGAAAAATTAGCAAATACTTTGTTCCAAGGAATGTCACTAAACTAGGGGTGTCAATACTTCTTTCAAGAGGGATACAATTTACACAGATTCTTGCAATGGGGATAGACCATGACTTTGGGCATTTTCACTGAGATAGAGGTTTTCTGATGGCTGCAGGTTGTTACATCTCCAGTGTCTGCATGCTCCTGCATTCCGGCCACACCACCCTCTACTGCAGGAGCAGGGCATGTACAGAGACATGTGATTGGTTACCCTGTGCTAATTGGCTCCAGCTGCCAAGCATTTAAAATCCAACTGAGCAACAGTGCAGTGGGGATTGTTGAAGTGACTTTGTCTGTTTATTGGTTATATTTTATCATCTGTCTGTTCATCAGTTTTATTCCTTGCTTGTTAGTCCTTAGGTGCGTCCCATTTCAGGGGCTGCATCCTGCGAAGGCCGATTGCGTGACAGATGCGTGACTAGGATGTCCCGTTTTGAAGGCTGTCCCATTTCAAAGGCTCCTTTGTATGCGGCCTTCAAATGCAAGATTCCTTTCCTTGGGAATGAAGGATTCAACCGATGTATTCTTCACGGCACAAACTATCCCAGGATTCATTGCATGTCGGACTATTCCGGTAGAGAAAATAGTGGCATCAACTGAGGAATCGGCTGAGTTTGCTTTAAAATGCAAGTATTTAGTTTAAACTCTGTTATATGGCTAACGATTTAAACGTTTAAAAGACAAAGCAGTGATTTATTTCAGTAATTCCATTCAAAAACTGAAACTTGAATATTATATTTATTCAATACACACAGACTGATATATTTCAAATGTTTATTTCTTTTAATTTTGATTATTTTAACCAACAACTAATGAAAATCCAAAATTCAGTATCTCAGAAAATTAGAATAGGGTGAAAAGGTTCAATATTGAAGACACCTGGTGCCACACTCTAATCAGCTAATTAAGTTGTCCAAAAGATGACCATTGACACCTGCACAAGGAAGGCAAGACACAAAAGGTCATTATAAGAGAGGTGAAGGGAAGGAAAAGATGTGGTAGAAAAAAGTGTACAAAAAATAGGGAGAGGATTGTGAAACAAAACCCATTCAAAAGAGTCAGTGTTTTAAGAACCACCACACACAGATGTATGCAAGACATGGGTTTCAGCTGTTGCATCCCTTGTGTCAAGCCACTCTTCAACAAGAGACAACGTCAGAAGCTGGCTAAAGACAAAAAGGACTAGACTGCTAGTCGTCCAAAGTTATGTTCTCTGGTGAAAGTAAATTTTACATTTCCATTGGAAATCAAGGTCCCAGAGTCTGGAGGAAGAGAAGAAAGGTACAGAATCAACATTTTTGTTTGTTTATTTGTTTCTTGAGAGACTGGAATTTTATCCAATGACCAAATGTATATCTCATTTCTTTCATGATTGTGTATTTTAAAATTCTTTAACATAGTTCATGTCAATTTCTACTGAACATTGAATAAAATACTTTTTTTGAATTTCAAGTTTTTACTAATATTGGTGCTGTTTGTTGCTTAACCCAAATCACAAGGGGCCACAAATCTATTCTGTAACCTTAGCTTAGTGTATGCTTAGATTAGTTCATTATTCATGTTTAGCTGTTAGCATTAGCTTGAGCATTTAGCACAGGTCCTTTGCCTTTTATTGTGAGTCCTTTGTCTTTTTAACCATCTTGTTGTTTTGATTATAATTAAAATCGTTATATTAAAATATTTTATTTGGTACAGAATCTTTTAGAGACAGTTTACTTACCTACACATTTATCTTCGGAAGAAGTCAAAGCACTTAGTTAGGGAAAGCTATTTCTCTAGACCTAAGCTGTCATTAGATTGACTGAAATACAGTATTATCATGTGTATAATTCAGGAATGGACAAAAATAAATATCAGTTTGTAAAGTATTAAAAAGTGTGATTAATAGTCAAGCAGAGTTATGCCTCTTCTGGCTGATTGATGGCACCTGCCCAGAGATAAGGTATGATGTCTCAGGGTGTGTCTTTCCAAACACCATGCTGCTACAAGTGCAGGTGAATAAATGCATCCAGCAACTTTTTGCCACTGAGAGATCTGGCCCCTGTGGAAACTGTAAACGGAAACAACAAATGAGAGTCATCAGCCAGGGTTCAGTGGCTCAACTGCACAACAAATCAGAGCATCAGATTCATGTGGGGAGGCGGGAGAGCCACTCAGTATAGGCCTTGTTCATGTCTTGCTGGATGGTGTTTTGTCATTGAAAGTTGTTTGAGTGTTTTAGAGCTGTTGTTGTACATAACATTATTATTTTACTATATAAACCGTTTCAATATTTTTTATCTCTCTGTATTCCTTTTTTCCTTCGAAAATGTTAAAGCACGATTGCCCCTTTACCAGGTTTTTACCTTCATTTATTTAATAAAATGTGATGAATACTGTTGGTGACCGTGACAAAAAAACAACCCTCTCTAGTAAAGATCATCCAAAATTCCAAAAAACTATGACACTGCCTGTCTTAGCAGTCTAAGCCTAAGCATGTCATTAAAAACTGGAAGCCAAAGTGCAACCAAATTCAGTATTCAGTAAAACTAGTAACAAGCTAGTACATCAGATAAAAGTGTCACTGTCTCATCAAAAGGCTGAAAATAACAACATACAACTCTGAGTTTGCAGCTACCAACTTAAAACACTAGCAGTGCCAAAAGTCTTAAGTAAGAGTTTAAGAATCTAATGTAACAAAAAGGCAACGGCTTTGGTAAATGCTTGCAGACAGAATCTGTGCATTAGCCCAGGTCTAAAGATAGCAATAAATATACCAGTTAGAACCTCTGCTGAGGTGAGGGATGGAAAAGCTTTGGCGTACCCTCTTTTTTGTAATTGTCATACATGGTATTAAAAATAGCATAAAGTAAAGTTGAGGAGGAATTTCATACTCATATGTCCTCTGCAATATATGTGAAACAAATCATAAGAAGTCTCCATCACAAATGATTTTTCATCATTTTCATCACTGGCAAAAACCTGTGTGCTGAGCAAAACTTTCCATTAAAGCCTAAGCAATGTTCCATCATGTTATTTTTCTCTTGCTCCCATTCAGATCTAAAGCTCAGATCAGCCCAGGGAGCACTCATTTAACTGGCTGGCAGGATCATGTTAAGATGCTGTTTTGGCACAGTATCTGACATACTTCAGATCTGTGTCTCAATCAAGGCTCAAGAACAGTAAGAAGTCCAAGTTACCATCATGAAGGCTCATGTATGCAGAACGACTGTTAAGAACAAAGGCACAATTATCTGAAAATGAAAAAAAACATCTAGGTACCTTTGTGATGATGAAATCCCCCTACGGTCCATATTGGAGTAATTAGCTAGCTTTTATGGATGATCAGTGATTTTCATTCAGTAGTACAGTTATGTGCAATTTGTATGACACACATTCACCAAGAAAGGTTCTGATTGTAAGTCATGCAAATACAAGGGAATGTTTGAGTATACTTATTGTTTGACATTTCTGAAGACATGATTTCAGTGTTCCTGAAAGTGACCTGTGCTGATTTGATGTCCCTTTGTAAAATTCATGTGAACAGAGTAATAGTATAGAATTGTAGTTTACTTAAAATATCCCAAATTTACAGCTACATTTATATGCGCTAGCTTTTTTGAAGTTCTTATACTGTTGCTGTTAATGTAAGCAGTGGTGTAAAAAGACATAGGTTACCATTTCTTCTATCTTCAGATTTATTATTTTCATAAAAAATAATTTATTATTTTCAGAAAAAAGGCAAGATTACAGTTCTTCCAGTATACGAAAAATATACTGATTTCTATTTACATGTACCGTATCAGTAAAGAAAAAAATTGCAAATTTTACATTGATAGCTACATACAGTAACTGCTAAACTTATTTTTATTTAATCAGCCACTTTTAACATTTATATGTTCATATGTTATGTTATATGTTATTTATATGGGCCAGCTGCACTGGGGCTTCTAATTAAGCCACTGCTAAACACAACATGCAATTTGGAGTAAAGATCAGGAATCTTTGCAGGCCAGTGAAGTTCTACACCAAACATGACCATGCCCTAAGGTAACTGCCATACTAAAACATAAAAGGACCTTTCCCAAACTGTTCCAAGAAAGGCAAAAAACAATTGCCCAAAATTATTAAGCTTTTCGCTCAATGGAATTATGGGGTCTAGGCCAACCACTAAAACCACCCCTCATTTACCAAACTATAAACAATGCAATCAGGCACGTAATGTTCTCCCTGTTTTCAACATTTACCGTAAATTCCGACCTATAAACCGCACCTGAGTATAAGCCGCACGCTCTAATTTTAGAAAGAAAATCTATTTTGTACTTGTATAGGCCGCACCGGATTATAAACCGCAGGTATCCCACGTTGTAGGGCTGCTCTGTTTTACTGCACACACAGACAGGGGGAGCGCAGTTACTGCACACACATTTTACAGCTCTGCCGCAGGTATCCCACGTTGTATGAGATATTTACACAGA
>JAYDZG010000008.1:5139588-5153565 GCA_034509265.1 Microcambeva bendego | reverse complement strand
GTGTTGTCCCATGAAAAGATATACTTAAATATCTGCAGAAATGTGAGGGGTGTACTCACTTTTGTGATACACTGTATTTGTCCTTATCTTTTATGAAAGTGAATCAATTGATGTCATTTTATTTCTGGGGGTAGTAGCAAAGCTATGTCATGCATACATGTACTAAAAAGCTATCTGCTAACTGCCTAACAACTAGTTAACATAATCTTTAATGTAAACTTTGTCTTTTTCAAACTAGAATTCTTTGTTTTGGGTATTGGTACTGGACAGGCCTTCATACAATTCTGATCTGTCCCCAATAGAGAATGTGTGAAGAAATTTGAACGACAACCTTGTTGCACAAGACATGTTTGCAAAAAGAATGGGACAGAATAAAAGCTGAAACACTAAATCGCTTATTATCCTTAGGGCCAAAACGTCTTTGAAATGTGGTGAAAAGGAATGGCCACATTACAAATTGGTTAATGTTTTATTGTCCCAACTGATTTGGTAATATTTTACAGGCCTGAAATGCAGGAATGGATGTTTATTAATAAATTAAATTAAGTTAATATCGTTAACTCTGGTTCACACTGTTTGCAAATAAATAAAAGTCAAAGTGAATGTAAGAAACTGTGTTTTCATTATTTGCAATTTAGTCTGTCCTAATCTTTTAAGATTGTGGGGTTGTATAAGGTATCAAGTGCATAGGGCCTTGCAAAAGTACCCCCATCTTCTTGGATTTTTACCTATTTTATTATAATCTGTGGAAACTGAAAATTTGCATGTGCATATGTATTCACCCCATTTGCTATGAACCCCTTAAAAAGTTCTGGTGCAACCAATTACATTCAGAAGTCACATGCTTGGTGAAATTAAGTCCACCTGTGTGCAAAGTGTGCAAAGGCCTGAAAAACGCAGACAAAACTAGTAAGGCTCATTTTGAGTTTGCCAAAAGGCATTTGGGTGACTCCCAAAATGTATGGAGGAAGACACTGGTAAGATGAGACCAGAAAAACACTATATCTGGCGCAATAGCAACACATCTCATCACCCCAAAAACACTATCCCCACAGTGAAACATGGTGGAGGCAGCCTCATGCTGTGAGGATGTATTTCGGCAGAAGGGACTAGGCAGCCCGTCCGAGTTGAGGGGAAGATGGATGGTGCTAAATACAGGGAGATTCTTGAGCAAAACCTGTTTCTGTCTGTCAGTGATTTGAGTCTGGGACAGAGATTCACCTTCCAACAGGACGATGACCCAAAGCATACTGCTAAAGCATACTGCTAAAGCAACACTCGAGTGGTTTAAGGGAAAACGTGTAAATGTATTAAAATGGACTAGTCAAAGCCCAGACCTTAATCCAATTGAGAATCTGTGGTCAGACGTGATTGCTGTTCAACAGCAGAAACTATCTAACTTGAAGGAGCCTGAGCAGTTTTGCCTTGAGGAATGGGCAAAAATCTTGGTGGCAAGCTGATAGAGACTTGTCCAAAGGGACTTGTTGCAACTGGTGGCTCTTCAATGTACTGACTTTAGGGGGATGAATAGTTATACACATTGATATTTTTTTGTGAAGCAGACAACAAATAGGGCAAAATAACAGAAAAGTTCAAATGTTCAAAGTTGTAGGCATGTTCTGTAAATGAAATGATGCAAACCCTCAAACAATCCATTTTAATTCCAGGTTGTGAGGTAACAAAACACGAAAAATGTCAAGGGGTGGGTTGAATACTTTTGCAAGGCAGTGTATATGCAGTATACCTCATGGACATAGCATGTTTGTGTCTTCATGAGTCAGATAACTTACCTTGGCCTTCCTAAGCACATGGCCTCGTACTGTAGAGGTTTTCTGTGGTACCTGTCGCCGTAGCAAGGATGCACTGTTGACTGGCAGCGAGCAGGTGTCAGTATCACTAGTGTCACAGCTGGAAAAAGGCGAGCTGTCCATCGTGCGCCTAATCATTACTGGAGACTTTAAATAAAATAAACACACTTATAAATCCTACAGCCCAACAATAGTTGGCCTGTCCAATGTAAATAGGTTTTCTTATTGGATTAGCTAAACAAAATTAACTTAAGATAGCTAAGTTTTAATTTGTTTGTTTATGTTTTACGCCATATTCACACATTTAGGGTATATATATGGCAATACGGAGTTTAAGTATAAAACATACTAGGATACTGTACCAACAGCTATGTGTGTGGTGAATGCAGACCTGGGGACTGGAGCTGCTGGTTTTCGGTTCAATGGTCAAGCCAAGAGTGACTCCACCACTTAAGGCTTTTTTCAGACTCTCCTTCACCTCAGTCAGCTCCAGCTCTAAATTAACTCGCTCTTCCTCCTTCAGCTTACACTGCTCTTCTACTTTCTTCAAGCGCTCGATCAAAGAGGCATGGGTACGCTTACCTGGCACAAAAAAAAGTTTATTAGAGAGTCTGTATTGTCTATTTGGTATATTGGTTTGGTATATTATGTTTAGTAATCCTAAAGTTATTTAGGATGGAACATAGTGATTCAGTAAACAGCTTGGTGTCTTTAGTTTTTTTGCCTTGATATCTTAAAAAATTATGTGTGGTTGATTAAAAAACAGCAGTCCTGTCATTTGGTTTTTGGCTGTGACTTTAAAAAAGTGTAATATATACTGTATGCCCCTCCTAGTTCTTCAAGCAATAACCATTCAAAAAAGTAAATGAAAACAAATAGGCTTTTAATTGTCCATGGACTTCAGTTGAAACCAAAAGAAACCCACAGTACCTACAGTAGCTGTATAGCTAAATTTACATTAATACTTGTTACAAACTTAGTAAATGATATTTTTTTGTGCCTGAAATTGTCTTCCGGGAGCAGTTAGAGGTTAGGTGCCTTGCTCAAGGGCACTTCAGTCATGACCTTTCAGCTCTGAGAATCAATCATAATCAATCTGTTCTTAATAATTTACCATTAAAGCACATGACAAATTATATATTGTAACGATAAAACCATTAAAATGTGGATTATATTAGTGATTTCCGTGAACTATTATTATTTGAGTTTCAAGGGAAAAATCCAGAACCGCAAATATGCTTGGGTTCACTGTATATCACCAATCTTCATGCATCTATAAAAGGTTTTGTCTTTGTTTTGGATTTTGTCCACCCATTTAGAACTTGGTTCAGACATTAATGTTTGCTCTGAATCTTAATTTTATGTAATCACAACGTTTATGGGGTTAAGGTTAAGGCTCTCTGTGAACCCATCAAGTTCTTCCACACAAACTCCTGATAACAAAACCACACTCAAATTAAATGACCTTTCAAGAACAATCCATTATATTCACAAATGTTTATGAAGTCAAACGGAATTCCTAGATGCTTGATTTTTGACAGCAGTTGCAATGACAAAGACTTGTATTAATTAATAGTTATGTCCAAAAATCACAAAACATGTCCATTTAGTGTACTGTTTTATAGTTCTCATTTAGAAATAGATAACCAAATTATTTTGTTCTTACCAGCATTGTTCTCAATGGTAGTACGTAGGTCTCTCCTGTCCTTTTTCAGCTGAGTCAGGCGGTTACGAATCTCCTGCTTTCTTTTCAGCAGCTCTTCCTCTTTTGCTTGAAGTTTTTTAGCATCTGCCTCCACTCTGTTCTTCCCATATTTATACTGATCCACATCTGGTTCATTAAAGAACCCTATAATTATTATAGCTCCTTTAGATTTTTGGCAAATATTTCTTTACAGAAGCTTGTTTCCACAAGATTCAGTATTATATAGACACAGTATTTAGCATAATACTTAAGAAAAAACATAAAAGCAGAGCAAACCATGGATTGGATCAGAATATGTTAGCGGATTTGGAGTTGTTCTGACTATGGTGGGACATTTGGGGAGAATGAGTTTACTAAGCAAAATGAGGCCTTTCAATGTAAAACCAGGCCTGCAATTTCCCTTTCTAATATATTTATAAGGCATATTTTTCATAGAAATAAATTGTTGGTGGAATAGTTAGGGAAATATACCCAGACATGAAGTCTGCTTGGGTTTATTATTAGCCACACGTGTATGACATTGACATAATAACAATTATAAAAGATTATTCTGACAGGATTATGCCTTCATGGTACACAAATTCTACAGTTTAAATAGGGGTTTCATACTTGAATTGTTGTGTTTTACTGAAAGGATTCCATTGGTTCTCCTGGCTACATTCTTTTCCATCTTCTGTTTGGAATTCATACCATTGATGGTTGCAGCTTTTCTTCCCTTTATCTGATAGAAAGATGAAAATGAAATTTAGTATCAAAATTGTATTGTAAGTCAACATTTTAGGACAGACAGGGCAGCTCGCTGATATTAAACCCAATAAATTGAGTGTTTTCTTTCTTCTTTTTCTTTTTGACTAAAGGTTTAAATATATTTATTATTTGCTATGCTACTGCATTTGAGTAGTCATTGTACATTTTATTTATAGAAATATAAATATATTTTGTCTGGAAAAGGCTTTCATATATTTTTAGTTACACAAGTTGCTGCTCCAGTATGTAAACTGCAAGGTATAAAAGTGCAGGAGTTAGCACAAGGCTGTTGAGATAGTTATTACAAGGTTGTATGGCTCATCAGTGTGGTATAATCATGAATACTGCTAGCCCACTCAGTTTTTCCTACACAAGCTTCAATTACAAAAATCTGCAAATGTATACATTTTTCATTACAGTGTTATGAATTTCATTCCATATTTATGACATTTACTTAGGCAGAGTGGCTTTGATAATATTGGAAATTCAAAGAGAAAAAGAAAACGTAATGTAGAAAGCAGAGTAATGCTCAAGCAGTCTGTGTTAGTCACCTGAGAATTAGGGTTAGCAGCAGAGGAAAAACAGACAGGTGTTTTATAATGATCAGAAGATGTTGGTGGCCAGCTTGGTTTAGGCATGTTGTCACAGAGCTCAGCATTCTCATAGTGAGTATCTTCAGAATTTGGGGAGCAGAACTGCAGATATGGTTCCATCTGGGCGGCAAGTGTGCAGCAATGAAAAGATCATCAGAAAAGTTAAAAGAACGTGAAAATGTTTAGTATAAGACTTAGAAAAAGACATATGACAAGGTGAATAGACTTTATAAACAATAAGTGTAGAAGAACATAAAGAATGGAACATACATGTGTGTGGAACCATACCGATCCATTGATGCAGGGTACATCATCATAGTGCAAGGACACACCAGAGGGCCGGGCATAGCCGTTAACAGGATTATCCAGATAGGGGTTTGGAGAAATAGCACGCTTGCTGGTAAAACTGGAAAATAACCCACAAATTCTAAAATGAGTTTGGCCTAAAACCTATAAATGTCGGACATGGTACTACATTACAGAAGGGTAGACACATATGTATTATGTTTACAACAACCTTTCAGTTGCTCCCATTAGGGGTCACCAAAGCAGATCATTGTCTGTATTATTGATTTACATAGTCTGTATACCAGTTGCCCTTGCTGACACATCCTAGTTAACCAGGCTTGGGACCACAACAATATCTAGTAACTAGCTACCTATAGGACAATTACGTGTCTCCCATTGTCCTGGCTGCATGTTTTTGGACTGTGGGAGAAGACCACAGCACCCAGAGGAAACCCATGTAGACATGGGGAAAATATACAAACTCTACACAAGAAGGGCCCGGACTGCCCTGCCTGTGGATGGAACCCATGTATTTATTCATTGTTTTACCACAGTGTAGTCTTATTAAGGGGAACTTTGGGTATAATTCACTTGGTTGCCAGCACGTGACTGGTTAAGCACATTAGCAGCAATTTAGTATTTCAAATTAACCTGACAGCATGTATTTGCACTGTGATAGGAAAACCAGATTTGCACATGGGGAACATGCAAACATGCAAACTCCACCTTGGAATCAAACCCAGGACCTACTTGCTGTGAAGTGACAGTGCTACCCACCAAACCACTGTACCCCCCATACACAATTTAAAAAATGCACTCACCAAAATGACTGTTTAGCCAACTGAATGACATTTGCAGTTGTCTCCACGTCTATGTAATCATAATGTAAAGTGGCCGGGTCTGTAGTAGAGCCTGTCTCTGCCAGCAAGACCCCCAACCATCGACCCATACTCTCAGAAGAGGAGGCCTGAATAGCATAAAAAACTACTTAAAACCACAGTCAGAATTAGTAACAATTCAATTAAAAACTGAACTTCTGGGAATCACATTACAGCCTTAAGTAAAGAACAGTAATCTTGAATATTCGCAAAATCTAAAGTCCCACCTCTAGCACAGCAACTTCCTGTCCATTCCTCAACAACCTGAAAGCAAATGGATGTTTTGAGTCAAGGCCTGGTATAACCTCACATCCTCGCAGTGGCAAGGAGGCCATGTGAGTCTTCAGATCCTCTCTGTCTTTGTGCAGTAACAGCTGATTATCCTTCAGCCGGCACCACCTCTCTCGCCATCGGTTATTGGACAGCACATTCAGATACCCTGTTAAATTTATTTTATGTATTTAATAGTTTATTTAACAAAGGCAATACAGATAAACATTGGTACATAATATATAATGTATATAAGACTTCTTGAGCTAATAAGTTAATTTGCAGCCACAGTCCATGGTTAAGCATTTCTAGGAACTTGATTTACCCAATTTTAGTGAATAAATTTGTAATTCCATTTAGTGATTCAATTCATTTTGTGTTTTGTTTTCTGAAGGTAATGAATTCCATAATAAACCATTAACTGTTAAAGATGACTGACCAAAATTGTTCTGTACATTGGCATTCTACAATTGTTATTTAGTTCTCCTTACAAAAGCCAACAATAGTAGTGGGTATACCCCAACAAAAAAGTCAACGTCTCAATAATTTGTCATGTGCCCTTGAGCAACAAGCAAGGCATGGCATCCCACTCTTCTTGAAGGGCAGACCTCAGGTCATTGAGTTTCTTGGGTACAGAGTTACGAGCTTCTATACGTCATGCGATCGCATAATTTTTATGGGATTCAGGTCTGGAGAAAGTGCAGGCCACACAATTTGAGGAACCCCAATCTCCAGCAGCCGTTGCGTAATGATACAACCACAATGAGATGAAATTAGTGGTATAGGCTTGTACCATTCACTGTACCATTCACAAGTAGGGCAGTTCTGTAGTGACTAGACACACCTGTTTTCACTGCAACACCACCACCACCACAAGGCTCGTCTGTGGCTAATGCATAGCACTCTCCTTAATGTCTCCAACATCACTGGTGGCAATAAATTATGCTCAGCATGAATCAACTTCTATCAGTGAACAGCACTGAGGCTAACTGGTTCCTCATCCAGCGTAAATGCTCCCTGGTCCATGCTATCTAAGCTCAGTAGCCACTTCTGAAAACATACTGTTTGAAGCTTTGCAATGTGAGGAGGAGTACTGTTTAAATACATGATTAGGATGTACTGTTGCATGGTGAGTAGTATTGTTTAAATACCAATTCTAACTGAAACAGGAAATTTGTTGGTCGATTTTTGGATCAAACACCTGTTGTAAATTTTGCCATTAAGCTCCTTGTTAGAGAACAGCAAGTTGTGCAAAAAGTACTGAAATATTAAACAGTTTGATATTAAACAGGTGAATTCAAAATCACAATAAGTTCACCTCTAAAGGTTCAAGTGCATTTTAGATTCCTCGTGAAATTTCATCCAAAAGCCAAATATAACCAACGTTTTGTGAGTAGTGTAAATTAAAAATCTATTTGTTCCTTTGGTCTTAAATGAAACACATAGTTACAGTATGATTATAAAGCAGCAGGTTAGTACTTGGTTAGGATTGCTTCAACTGTAAAGGCCTTCGGGAATCCATACAAACACAATTGCCCATGTTTGAGGGAGGTAAGGTCAGGCAGGCTCCCCACCCATCACTAAATATGTGATCATATGTGATCAATGGGACTGGTACAGGCACATTTGCAAGTGAGTGGGGTGATAAGGGTGATGTGGGTTAGGAGTCAAATGAATTAAATCACAACTGTGCACATTATTCGATTACAATCATAAAATATTACAACCTGGACTTCATAAACCCTTCAAAGGGTGACTAAAATAATCCTGAAGTACCACAAGTTGGGACGTCCTCCTCTGCTGACGATGTCTGTTCATCAGTGGATGGTTTCTTCTTTCCTAGGCTGATGATCTTAGTTATTTTCTTTCCAGCCACTTTGCTCACTGTGCCTTTTTGTTCAGTCTTAGAGTTCTTTTTACCTTTAGCTGTGGATACAAGTTATTTTCCATTTTATTTTAACATTTTGTACATTTCGCAAATACATAATATATTAATTAAAAATACATAATATTATATAATACAAATATCATTTAATCAGTGTAAACTTTGTTGTGTGTAAAATCTTCTTACACGGGGGCATGGTGCAAACTATTAAATTAAAACAATTAAAAGTTACAGACAACTTTTGCATGCACACTAAGATGGGTGAGAGCAAATTCATTGCAGTGTTTATGTTCTGAATCATTAGTAACATGTAATGAAACATTAGATGAACTATAAATTGGATGAATTAAATTGCACTATATCATTTATAAAGCTGTCGTATCCACATAGATGCAAAAAAACACAAGACAAGGACTACAACATTTTTATATTATCAACCTAAATGGATTGGTTGGATTAACAAAATTACATGAAACATTTATAAGACACATTTGGAACGTAAAGTAAACATGGAAACAATTGACACGACGAGAAAAAGACACTGACTTAAATAACCTGATACCTTTTGTCTGTCATGTAATCGGAAAAATTTCACAGAACTTGTCCAAGGGTTATTATTAACAGGCCACACAAGAATAAACAGAGATTGCTACAAAAGCAGTGTTCACTGCTATTAACCCTAGGTGGAAGCAATGTCTTGTTGCAGTAAAAAATATTATTTTCCATAATTGTTGAGTCTTATTGTTAAATCCTCCAACCCCCACTTGTCCAGGAAATCTGTGGTGAAAAAGGCTGTTCAGGGGCTGTATTTATCAAGCGTCTTAGAATTACTCCTTTGAGCACTACTTGACATATGAGTAAAAGTATTATTTGCTTAAAGCTGCACTTAAAAGTTAGTTCTCAAGCATTTTACACTTTTAGAAATGTGTAGGACTGAATCTTAAGTGTCGGTCTCAGAGCTGAATTACGACACTACTATGCAGAGTTGCCAGATTGCAACCGTGGTTAGCTGCCAAAAAACTGCCCCAAAGCATAAAAACCTGTACAAAACATTGCAGGACAAGCATCTGATGTTAACCAGTTCACCCACCAAAGCGTTTTTCCCCCCACCAATGTAAAACAAAATCCGCCCAATTGGTGGAAAACCATCCAACTGGTGATACTGGTAGCGTGTGCCGTAAATGGAATTTTAGGTGGGGTCGCTTGTAAGTCCATTGAAATGACCAATAACTGAAGGGAATCCCTTATCTATGAATATAGAAATATCTTAGAAATATCTCAGTGAATAGCTACATGGACAATGTAATTACATATTTGACAATAATCAACAAAATCATACAATCAATGTTTCCTTATCCTTCCAATTCACTTAAAACTGGTGTGCGGATCATTAAAAATGAAAACCAAACTGGAGTGAAGAACCGATACTATTATTTTATGACTTAATCGAGGAAAGGAAGCTAAGCATCAAACAAAGCCAAGACATCATTCTGCTCCCAGAACGTTCATGCACGTCTCTCTCGCCTCAGTGTCATCCTCTTCTGGCAACTCCTAACCACTTAGGACACCACTTGAGGTCTCTTAAATATCTGGGAGAGTAGGAGTGATTCTTAGACTTTAGAAGTTTGATAAAAGGCTTTTATTCTTAAGTTTGAGAGTAGGACTAAATTTCACAAATTCTCCGAACTAAGACGCTTGATAAATACGGCCCCAGAAGTCTACAGCGGTATTTTGAGAAACAGCTATACAAAAAAGTGTGACAAAACAAATTCATCCTGAAGGCATGACTAAGTTAAAGCAACAAGTTACAAGAACCATTCTCACTAAATCCATATGTGGCTCACTGTATTTAAGGACACATTTAAAAACCCTTGTACATGGAAGGAGTAGTTCTTTCTGTAAACCACTCTTAGTAAAATCTTTACTAAAAATGTACTAATATTACATGTGCATTGATGACTCCTTGAGTTTCAAATAAGCTCATGTGCCCTCCAAACCAGTCGAACAGAAACCAGAATTGACGATTCAAAAGCAGTTGATGCTCTTTTATAGGCCATTCATATTCCTTTGCAATTACTTAAAACTGAGAAAAACAATCTGTGATCAGGCTCATCAGATTCCAGTAGTAGGGGCAGTGGCGGGAGTTGGAAAGAATGCGGCTAATTAAAAGAATACATGCAATTTGTGAAAAGAAAGTGGTGGTTAAGCACTAGTGTGAGGTAGGCACATCTGGAGTGCTCGTTACTGTCTCAAACTGGAATCTGATAAAAGTGAAGGATGATTTCAATGCTTTTTAAAACCAAATACTACTAAGTCATATATAAAGTAGAAATGCTTCAGGAACGGCATACAAATTGAATCCACATCAGGTATAAGAAGCAGAAGTAAGATTGGAAGCTCACTAACTTAATAAGTATAAAACAGGGTGATGCCTAATGCCCTAAAAGTACAACCACAAAAATGCTCCATACAGTTTCCACACACTAAGCTCCACCAGCTCACAGAACTGTATTTCTTATTTGCACAATAAATCTCTATATAATTTACTTAATACAAAAAAATAAATATTATAAATATAAAAAATGTGTATCATACTTGACCCAACATACCTCAATAATGAACAACATGTAATATGTTAATACTACAACAAACCATCTTCTGTATTGTCTGTATATGCATCATGTCTAGTCTTTGTCTATGCTCTGTTGTCTTTTAGCCTGACAGTATTTTATTATACTGTAAAACTTTGTAGCGATATAAAGCTACCAATGTAATCCTTATTTAATTTCCCAATAATTACACACATTTGCAAATAATCATGAAAAAACAAAAATGGATCAGAAGTTTCTCACTGAGAAGTTGTAAAAGTTCTTAGAGCTGCCAAATGTAAAATAATCATTCGGGCACAGTTCTCTCTCTACTACTGCAGCTCATAACAGACATCATGCACAACACCTGATTAGCCATCCACTATCCACTATGGTCTGGTGGTCACAACTCAGTAAAGCAGTAAAGCTGCTTTGTGATAATGTTTTTGTAAAAAGCACTGTACAAGAAAATTGACTTAACTTATTATTCCACCCCAACACATCATTGCACTTTCTCGTTTGTCACTGTTATGTTTTCCTGTTTTTAGCTTTTTACACTGTTAGTGTAACACAGAACATTTAGCAGATTGCTGAACAGATTATCCCCATTGGTTTGTATTGGTGGTGGTGGCTCAGTCTTCCTTGTGTTGTATGTTTGGGTGTGCATGTTAAGCTGCACTAATGTTTTTAATTGTTTCAATGTTACACATTTAGGTTTAAAAAGTTGCTGCTAATGGAAAAGACAAAAACGTATGCTTTCATGAATTTTACATTTTCAGAAACTCCTTGTTTTATTTATCATCATCAGCTTGACATTTTGTACTTAACCAATGCAGTCCTTCTTACACAAGTATAAGCTGTATGCACAGTGTTCTAAACAAAAATTATTTCACTGATTATGCAACAAAATCCCATCTGGGATTCAATCACAGAAATACACACACTTTGAAAATACTTGGAATGTAACCCTAATCAATTACTAATAAATCTCAAAAATTCATTTGGATGAAAAGAATGTATTTTAAAAAATACTTTTTCATGGAGTTGCTTACCTGGATCTTTTACGTCTGAGATCCCATTTTCATGAATTGGCTCACCATCAGAACTTGGTTTATCACAAGACAGTTTCTGAGAGAAAACAGTTAAAAGTTTAAAGACTACAGTTTTCACTTCACACAGACAAGCCCCCATCCTTTTAATGATTATGAATATGATATTGTGCAAGCATTTACATTACATTTTCAGTATTTAGTAGATGTCTTTATCCAGAGTGACTTACAGTAGTGACAGTATACAGTCTGAACAATGAGGGTTAAGGGCCTTGCTCAAGGGCCCAACAGCATCAACCTAGCAGTGGTAAGGTTTGAACCAGTGACCTTCGGATTACTAGTCTAGTACCCTAACCACTAGGCATGTGCATTAGTACATCCATGCTAACAATTTAAATGAAAAGGCACATGATTACAGACCCCATCATACTCATCCGTGTCTTCAAGCATGTAATATGTATGTACATACACACACACTTTAAAATAGAATTGCTCAAAAAATGCTTGATGGCACTAACAATGAAAAGGTTTTAAGTGTGCATAATTATGGCTTTAGTACACTGTGCTGGTTTTAGAATTGTTTATCATTTAGTAAATAGCCCATATAATGATAAAATGAACTGGAGAACTAAAACAATACATTGTTCTATAGTGAGATGTCTCTTTGACAACTTGTAAAATCACTAACAACTACTATGGTGGAAAAATTAGATGATCTGAGTAACATTTTTTAAAATTAGATTTTGGATCATATTTTTTATGGCAAAATAATAACAGATAATTGTATCTAATCTTAAAATTAGAGTTTTAAAAATTCAAACAGGTTGCTCAAATTCGACATGTAAAATTCAGATCACAAAATACAAGTTAAAAGAAATCGTTCCCGTCTCAAATTGAAACAGAGATCATGTGACCAGTGTACAAAATTTAGCGATGTTGTCACTATATTTATTATTATACAGAACTCCTATCGTTCTGTAGTTAAAGTTATGGGTGCTGCAGTGAGCCACTCCCAGGACCAAAGCACGTAGACAGTCAATCCCCCGTGTCCTCAATTTATATATTCTATAGGATCATAACACCCCATATAACAGTCATAATATGTCTTGTGAACTCTTTCAAATAAATAAAAGGAAACGAATTGTGCCTCTGGGAGACATAATAAATATTTGTATTTTATACTTTCAGTTCTTATCGGCTGTAACTCACACATTTCGCTTTGAATCATTCATAACTGAAGCCGTCAAAATTCTACCAGTATCGCCCTCCTCCTACAGAGAAAGAGAGTGCAGAACTACATAGAGAAAATGTAGTAGATCAGCAGTGCTAGTACTAAAAGAACAAACCATTTAAAATAATTAAACTTGTTTCATTTATGTTAAATCTGCTTCTTTCATTGCGCTTATGTTTTAAAGCAGTAAAGAACACAGGGACATTACTGCACAAAAAAGAATTTTCCTGAAACTTGCAATGCAACCACAATATGTCTGTTGCATAGAAAGGATTTTTATTGTGGCCACTTCTGTCCCATCTGAGCACATATTTTCTAAAAACAGGAGAGCTTATTACTGGGCAGAGAAATTGAGTGAAACCTCCAAAGAGCCTGTGTTTTGAAGGCAAACTTGCCCTAAATGCTGCAGTTGTGAACTTTGCATTAATTTAAAAGTTGTTTAAATTAGGTCTACATGGAAGTCAAGGTAGCAAAATGTGCATGATTTGTTTATCGTTTATCACTGATATTAATATAATATTTATTAATTAGCACCTCCGGCTGGCTGGAAAAAAGAATGAACTGGAACAGAGCCAAAAGATCTGGCTCTCTTTAAAGACCCATTATTCTCATCACTATTGGTCACATAATCAATGGTTTGATCTGAAACAGGATCAATGGCTCATCTTGCATATTCCGGATGTTTAATCTGAATTTTTAGAACTTGTATTTTGTGATCTTAATCTGACATATCAATCGAATAATTGAGTAATTGGATAAGAAAGTTTCTTAAAACAAACTGCTGATTGTTATAGTGTGGTTTAAAGAGAATATTAATGAATGGCAACCACAAATAAATAAATATTTTCATAACCTTTTGTTTTGAAAGAAGCAAAAATGTTCTGTCACTATTGTTTCTGTTAGATGAAGTGAATTTGGTGTGTGTGTGTGTGTGT
>JAYDZG010000008.1:5084718-5096878 GCA_034509265.1 Microcambeva bendego | reverse complement strand
TTGTTTGCAATTACAGAGGTCAAACGTTTCCTGTAGTTATTCAAGTAGTATGGGCTTGTCACTGTAGCATTCACAGAGTGTAGGGCTGTTCGGTATTGACTGTCTAGTCATCTGCCAACGCTAACACGACCACCACCAAAGGTCAACAGTGGCTGATGCATAGCGTTCTCCTTCATGTCTCCAACATGGTTGACCCCGTGAATCGGCTTTCATCAATGAACAGCACTAAGGCCCACTGGTCCGTTGCCCAGCGTAAATGCTCACTTGCCAATGCAAGACGATGCACTTTTGTCTGGTGGTGTGGTCAGGTACCCTTGCAGGTCATCTAGCATGCACCACACTGATGTAAATGGTTTCAATTGGTCTGACATTACACTTTGTGCCACTAATCTCCCTTAAATGTACCTGGAGTTGTGTGGCATTCATCTTTCGGTTCTGCAGGGCACTGTTCACAATGAAATGGTCATCAATGTTGGATATGCCCAAAACACATCCACGTATATGCCTTTCTTTGACTCTTCAAGTCTCTCTGTATCTCTGTTGCAACCTGCTGGTGACACTAAGCTCAGTGGCCACTTTTATTTGAGAACACCCTGTATGAAGTCTTGCAATGGCAAGGTACTGTTGATCAATTGTTAGGTGTCGTCTTGGTCTCACGATATCATGATACCTGATGAGGAGGACTGTTAAAATAGCAATTCTAATTGAACCAGGAAACGTGTTGTTTGATTCATAGATAAAACACCTGTTGTGAATTTTGCTATTATGCTCCTTTGAACAGCAAGTTGTGCAAAAACTACTGAAATATAAACCCGATAAAACCCTATTTGAGCAGCAGTGTAGGTAGAAAAGTCCTGACCAAGTTTGCTAATCACTTGTTTCTACTTTTATGAATACAGTCAGGTTACCATGACATACTTTAATAAGAGAAGTCCAAATGTTTGACTAAATGTGTATGAACAAAAAACTACGTATACATAAATAAAATATGAATCTTTCCCTACTTATTACCCACAGAAGCTTTTACACATGAAAAAGTAAAGAAGCAAATAAGACAACGAACCTATCTTGGATAAACAACTACATCTGGAAAATGATGGATGACTGATATTCATTTTTGTAATAATATCTTTAAAATATGTGCAACATAACAAACAAGCTATAACAAAATAAAGTTAAATCTCAACAGCATGTTGATTCTGTTCTCGTTCCATGCAACATGAATCTTGCAATACTCAGATACACCCATCAAATTTCCCGACTGACGATTGATCAAAGAGGCTTCTCGTGGGCTGAGCTTTGTCCAAAATCTTATCTGTACTTTTAAAAAAGATCATATTCTTGGCCTAGGGTTACGCTTGGCTTGCTGGGCTGGATTCCTGAGGACCTGGTCTGACTATTGCAGGTTAGTTTGATGAGACATCAGAGAGGACATTGTTTCAGTGATTCTGAGTCTACTTGTTCCCCATGCCACATGTGACTTAGTCTTAAACTACTCAGGAAAAGTCAAGGATTCCTTTTGTCAATTGTCCATTAAAGGCAACAGTCAGTAATTAGACCTGAAAATCTTCCTGAATGAAGACCATGTCTACACACAAAGACACACACAAACACACATACAAAGAATGAAGCTAAATTAGTTAAAATATAACTAGCTTATTTATCTCAAAATATTACTGTAGCCTTGTGAATGTAATAATTCTAACAGCAAATGGTTGGTCAAAAAGTTAGCAGGAAAATGCATCCTCAGAGCTGTGCCAGTATTTGCTCATTACTGTTGTCGCAGTGATCTATTGAAGGAGCAACTGGAAACAGAGGTATACACTTAAATAGTCAAGATAAAATAATGAAGAGAAAAGTGCAATTTAGCATTCCGATGGTACCACTATGCCGGCTGCTGTTGGCCACCCGGGCTTCTACACAGACATAACTGGCTATGTCTGAGTGGATGGCCACAGTCCTGCAATGCATTGGCGCCATCCTTCTGAACATTATGCTTTTGTGACACCTTTCCTTTCCCCCACCCCCTTCCCCTCTTAGGGAAAGTCTGTGGCCTAGAGGGGATGTGAGCCCACCCCCTCCTCCGCTCCCACCTTTGACTGATACTATTAGGTCCTTTACACTCAAGGGATGGGCTTTATCCTAAACTACAAAAGCCAACTTTGTTACTAAACACTAGGGTAAGGTGGTATGTTAAACTGTTCCTAATTTTTTGAAGGTGAAAGAAACCTTTGAAAACCACATTGATACTGGGAGAACATGTAAAACACTACACAGTGTGATGAGGTTGTGAAAAATACTACGTCTCCTGTCAGCATGGATAAATCTGATGAATAGTCAAGAGGGCAGAGTAAGCAACCCTGGAGTGAGCGTTCAGTGTGTCATTCCCTGTTTTACTGAGGACTTTGTAATGCTCTTGTTTAGCTTGCAAATTCTGTTTTCAAAAAATGGGTTCTCAGAAAAATTAGCCAGATCTTCATAGAGGCCTTGTGGGCGATGTGAGCTTAGCACAGAAACCTACCCGACTACAAAAAAATCTATATATTAGATAGCACCAGCACATATAAAGAAAGCTAAAGAACCACCACAAATAAAAAAACTAGTTGAAAGTTTTTATTTTGCATTTTTCGGGCTGAGGTGGGTCCGGGTTCACTCGTAAAATTGAGCACAGGGTAGGAATACCTTGTACAGGACACCAATCCATCACAGGTCATCACCCCCAACCCTTTCTTGGACATAGCACCATTTTAAATGTCAAGTTTGGCATTGAAATGACACTGGTTTTACGAAAGCACACTATTTACCCTGACCAAGAAAAAGAGGCTGATTAAAATGAAAATACACAAAAATATCATCATAATATCAAAAATAACATCAAAGAACGAAAAGAATAAAATCATTTGTATTGTTAAAAGCTGCAGTTTTTCTTGTGTAGCCGCTATAATATTTTTGATTATCAGTAAAAAAAAATCCTATAAAAATAATAAGACAGGGTTTTCCAATGTCTGAAAGTGGTTTTATCTCGCAAACCAAAATAAAGTGATACACATACTGTATGTTGTTAAGTGTCGTGGTATTATACTGTTGGATCATCCACACACCTACATGTGTGCAGCAGAATGGAGTTTGGGATGCAATTGCCATGACTCTGGCCATATCATGCGCGCCCCCGCTGGACCACGCGAGTGCTCGGGAACGCGCGTCAGAAAACAATCACGTCCTTTCTATTGTGTCCGAATTTTCTATATTTCTTCAAAACCAACCAAAGCCATACATATGTCTGAAATATGAGTCTTACCTTTAAGCGTAGCAACGACAGTGTATAATTTTATACACTGGGAGTAAAAAAATGAACAAAAGAAGGCAAATTTATCTCTGCCACTCAAGCACCCAGAGAAAAGGAGTTTTAGCTGAAATTAAACCTTTAATCGCAGTAACTGACAAACATAGTTGTTCAATGTAAGCGCTTACCTTTCGTACGGTTTGCTGTCATGGTTTTTCCTGCACTGTAAATAAAAATATGGATATAAAAGCCGAGAACACGATCGTCCCTCCCCCCTCACCTTACCTCCCTCCTCTTTCTACACTACAGATTCAAACTGCAACTAATGCTGTGGGACACCAACCCTCCTCCTGCTGTCAAGATCAGACTGACAGCCATAACAGCCAATCACAAAACAGTAATGCGGATCGTTTAACCAATAGCAAAAATAAAGGGGCATGACCGTTAAGTGTCCATATTACGTTAGTTTTACCTCTTATTTCACACACAGTAAACACCAGTGTCCAAACTGGAAAAAGTACAGAGCTCCCTGCATACACATGATTTAATGTCCTGTTGCTTTCAATCTACCAGCTATAGCCTACTGGTTAAGGTACAGTTCAAACATCACTACTGCTTTGTTGTCATTGTTGGGCCCTTGACAAAGCCCCATACCCGTTATTGCTCAGTACTGTAAGTCGCTTTGGATAAAGGCCTCTGCTAAATTCTGAAAATGTCAATTTGGGGGGGAGGGTTGCATGATTACATAACAGCAAGAATGTCCTGGATTTGATCCCCAGATGTGGTGGCCCGGTCCTTTCTGTGTGGAGTTTGCATGTTCTCCCCATGGATGGGTCTCTCCGAGTGGGGTCACCCCAGTTCGAGATCCAGAGAGCTCTGGAGCAGGTTTTCCTCAAGTGTGTCTCTGTAAATTGCTGCATTCATCTTTCCCTTTACCCTGACTAGTCTCCCAGTTTCTGCTGCTAAAAACATACCGACAGCAGTCTGGCCACTCTTCCATACAGGCCTGATTGGTGGAGTGCAGCAGAAATGGTTGTCCTTTTGAAAGGTTCTACCTTCTACACAAAGCAATACTGAGGCTCTGTCAGAGTGACCCTTGGGTTCCTGGTCACCTTGCTGACTAAGTCCCTTCTTTCTGAGATTACTCTGAGTTGCCAGCCGGTCAGCTTTGGAGTCCTGATGGTTCCAAATTTCTTCCATTTATGGATGCTTGTTGGGACCCCAGATCTGTGCCTCAATACAGTTCTGTCTCAAAAGTCTCCAATCAAGTTGTCATAACAACTGAGGATGATCAGTGGAAACAGGATGCACTTTTCAGCTCAATTTTCAGTGTCATGGCAAATGCTGTGAATACTTATGTAAATGTGATTCAAAGAACGTCAGAGAATTCTTTATTTTTAATAAATTAGCAAAAATTTCAAAAAGCTCTTTTCACTTTGTCTTTATGGGGTATTGTATGGAGAATGTTAAGAAAAAAAATATTGCATTCCATTTTGGAATAAGGCAGTAACATAACAAAATGTGGGAAAAGTGAACGGCGGTTAATACTTTCCGGATGAACTGTGTGTGTATGTATCTTGCAAAAACACAACACATGTACAAAACCAATTTCAAAAAAGTTGGGACATTCAGTGAAATGCAGTAAAACATAAATCTCATTTTATTAAAGCTCTTGAATATTTGATGCAGAACTTGACAAACTTAAATTGCTTGGAAAAGCAAGGCATGATAATCGCTGCATTCCACTACTTTTTTTCCACAGAAGACCAAATAGTGCAGGAGAGAGATTTTTTGTCCATTCTTGCTTAGTACAAGACCTCAGCTGCAAAACCGCCCATAGTTGTCATAGATCATGCTGCACCATACTTTTTAATAGGATCACTACTGCAGACAGTGTAGCACATGCATTCTGTGTATGAAGCCACATCGTTGAAAGACATGCAGAATGAGGTCTCAAATTGCCCTGCCAAAATAATCATGGACCTGAGATGAGCTGGGGTTTAGATGTTTCTGCATAGCATTAATGTATGGGTTTGTCATTGTGTAATAAAGCTTCAGGGTTTTAATGCAACACTAATCTGTGTTAATGAAAATGATCATCTAAAGTACTCCCAAGACCATGTGGCTATATTTGTCACATGGTAATAAGTCAAATCCATTCTATATTTAATGTTAAACATTTAGATGGAATTCACCTATTTTCAGTTAAAAGACACATTTAGTTGGCAGTTCATCATCACAAAAGAAATAAACATTTGAAATATATCAGTCTGTATGTAATGAATGAATATAATATACAAGTTTCACTTTTTGAATGGAATTACTGAAATAACTTTTTCATGATAATCTAATTTTATGACCAGGACCTATAATCGTGTCTACAAGGTTTTTTTTTTCATTTCAGTACAAAAACACAACAAAACATTTAAATAATTATTAATAGGAAAAACACAAATGCATCAGAAGTGTAGACTGACATTCAGTTGAGAAACATTAAATCATGAAGGCAATACATCAGCTTATTGATTCACCATGCCGATAAAGTCATTTATTAAACCCCATTAAAATCTCACAGTGACACTCAAAGAAGACACACAGCTAAATATAATTAAACGACTGAAAGCAGATATCAATGCTTTGTTATGTAAGCAAATAACGGCTGACCGATTATTCTGGTTGGCCAAAGCTGAGACTTTATCACATTCATGCAAGTGAGGGAGCTTCCAGTAAGCTGAATGTATTATGATAAATATTGCACTTTAAGCTGTAACTTAAGAGTCAGAATACAGAAGGTATGATGGCAGTTTTGGGGCAAATAAAATGAACAAAAACTAAAAACTAAAGTGAAAAACATACAATGCTGTGAAGAAGTATTTGCCCTGCACCCGATTTCTTTTGTTATTGCTAATATTATTATTTTTTTCTAAGAAAGACAACACAAACACAAAATTAGGCTTTAACATTATCATACCACTTGTTGAAGATACAGATTTACTAAAAACATTCAAAACCTACAGTGTATCTGGAAAGTATTCACAGTGCTTCATTTTTCCCATGTTTTGTTGTTACAGCCTTATTCAAAAATTGTTAGCTTTAATTTTCTTCTATTTTTTCCTGGTGGCTTAGTGGGTAGCACTGTCGTCTCACAGCAAGGAGTTTCCTGGGTTTCATCCCTGGTTGGGGCGATCTGGGTCCTTTCAGTGTGGAGTTTGCATGTTCTCCCCGTGTCCGCGTGGGTTTCCTTCGGGCACTCCGGTTTCCTACCACAGTCCAAAGACATGCTACCAGGTCAATTGGAGACACTGAATTGTCCTGTAGGTACCTGCGATGGACTGGTGCCCCATCCAGGGTGTTACCATGTGCCTTGCTCCCATTGAACAGCTGGGATAGGCTCCAGCATCCCTCCCAACCCTAATTAGGATAAGGGGTGAGAGACAGTGAACTGAACTGAACATAAGTATTCACAGCGTTTTCTCTATACTTTGTTAAAGCACCTTTGGTAGCAATTACAACCTCAAGTTCAGTATGATGCTAATACTTGATACACCTTTTTGGGGTATTTTTCACCCATTTTTCTTTGCGAACCTTTAATATTTATGGATGATGGATGCCACTGTTCTCATCGTTACCTTCAATTACACAGAAATTCTTCTGTACCCTTCTCCAGATCTGTGCCTTGATACAATCTACAGACAATTCCTTGGAGGTCATGGCTTGGTTTGTGCTGACATGTACTGTCAACTATGGGACCTTATGTAGACTGGTGTGTGCCTTTCCAAATCATGTCCAATCAACTTGATTTACCACAGGTGCACTTCAGATAAATTTGTCAAAACAAGTGAAAGATTTTCAGTGGAAACAGGATGCACCTGAGCTCAATATTCAGTGTCATGTCAAACACTGTAAATAATTATGTAAATTTTTTTCCACAAACAATCACTTTGTCATTATATGGGTATTGTGTACATTTTTGAGGGGAGGGGGATTTTCCATTTTGGAATAATGCTGTAACAGAACAAAATGTGGAAAAGGTAAAATGCTGTGAATACCTTCCGGATGCACTGTATGTGAAAAAAGTACCCTAAACCTGATAACTGGCTGTGCCCCCCTTGGCAGTTACAACATCTGCAGTAATTAACAAACTTTATTACACAGTGAATACATTTGGGCCTCAATATTTGAATTTGACTACATTGGCCTTCATAGTAGACTTGTTTGCTGGATCATTGTCCAGCTGCATAACATAACTTCATTTAATCTCAGGGGTAGCACTGTTGCCTCACAGCAGAAAGATCCTGAGTTTGATTTAAAGGTGGAATGGTCCAGGTGGTTCCTGTACATTTGTATGTTCTCCCATTGACTGTGTGGATTTCTTCCAGGAGCTCTGGTACACTCCCACAGTCAAAAGCCATGTAGTCAGATAAACTGCAGATGCAAATTGTCTATAGCTGTGTTTGACACTGAACTTGTGAATCGATAAATCTTGTGTAATGAGTAATTACCTGTTCTGTCATTAATTTATTCAAAGTGAAAAACGTTAAAATCCTAATAAATGAAAGAATTAACTGGTGCACCAAAGCTAAGGTGATAGGCTTTTACCCTTTTAGGCTTGTAGATTGAATCTATTTGGAACATGGCTACAGGGCAGTTGTAGATTAAGAATCTGGAATAGTAAGAAGAAGGTTGCTGGATCAAATCACACCACTGACAGGTTGCCACTGTTGGGCCTTTGAGCAAAGCCCTTAACTAGCAACTGCTCAGACTGTATAATGTAGACATCATGTATTCGATAAAGTGGTCTTCTAAAGGCTGAAATAT
Organism: Microcambeva bendego; assembly: GCA_034509265.1. Classification (NCBI taxonomy): domain Eukaryota; kingdom Metazoa; phylum Chordata; class Actinopteri; order Siluriformes; family Trichomycteridae; genus Microcambeva; species Microcambeva bendego. Next base: position 5,088,777 of record JAYDZG010000008.1, on the reverse strand, counting down.
AAAAAGGCATACTCTGTGACTTTTTAAAACCCTCCATTTATAGATTGTATTTAACCGATCTGGAAGCAATCATTCCTGGGTTTGGTTTTCCAAAATGAACAATACTTTAAATTCAATAGTTTAACTGGTTGATTAGTTGGTGAGGGAGGCAGTTACTTTTTCACAAGGGTAGGATATTGGCGATCTGCCTTTTCCCACAATAAATGTCACTTATTATAAACATCTAACAATCCCTTAGTTTATCTTTATGTAATAATATTTTTGATTGATATTAAAAGTATTTTGAAACATACATTTATAACAAATGCAAAAATAAAATGAATCAGGAAGGGACAATAAAATTTAAAATCTGAAAGAAAATGCACTTTCTGCCATGGAGAGACAGGCATGGTTTTCAGGTATAAAACCATATAGAAGGTAGAATATATGCAGATCCCAAGCTGGTTTCTCTCACATAGAGATTACAGTTGTGAGCAATAAGATACAGAGAGCATGAGGGAGAGGAGAGACGTATGCTGTCTCCACGGTTTTCTTCCCTCTCAAACATTAGCAGAACATTCAAAGTGGCATTTGCACTAAAGCGAAATGGGTAACACTGATGCTGCATAATGACACTGTATGGAACACACTCCTGATGGGATGGAAGCAGGTATGCAGCAGATCTGAATATATGTAGCAGATCTTCCTTGTATCTACTCTTCTTTTATGCAGCCACAGTTCACAGGATAGTTAGAACAAGCGAGCCTTTTTCTTCAGATCATTTCGCTTCCACAAAGCCAAGCGGTCAAACTGCTCAATGGTCATTCTGAATACCTGAAAGAACTCCTCTGGTGACAAGTGCCGCTGAAAGCAGAGAAACACATAAAACAAATCAGCTTAATCATTCTACATTGCACAACAAAAAATAATTATATAAAGGTTTTAACCATCATACAGTCTTATAATAGTACAGTAACAGTGTGGGGAAGACCATTTCCAGGTGAAGCTTGGTTTAAAGAAACTGCACTCAGCTCCACTAAACAATTTTGAAATTGACTGGAATATCAATTGAGGATTTTTAACCAAAAGCCATTCAGATGACTTTTCAGTCTTGTAAGAAGCATTCTCAGAGAGTGGATGTTGCTATAGCTGACACAGAGGTCACAATGTGGGATGTTGACAAAGAACTCAAGGTCAGGTGTACAAATACTTTCCAGGGTTCATACACCTTTATTCAAACACTTTTCAAGCACTTTTAAGGTCCATTTTAAAGCATTTCCAGCACCTTTCTGGCTACTAGTGGGTTTTGTCCTCGGCTTATCCATGGTTTATATTTGTCATTTTCTAACCAACATTCATTAAAACGGCAACATCCCGGCATGCTGGTGGCGTTTTGTGAGTCAGCGAGGGAACGGGGTAAATATGAAAACTGACTGGCAGATATCAGTCACAAGCTGCTCGTCATGTTGGTGCTGTTATTACTGACTGCTATCTTCCAGTCTTCCACAGACTAGATGGTTGCAAATGAACTCTTTGAATCATGTCTTTTTAAAGTGAATGGTGGGAGTCGGCTGACCTCCAAGACCCGCTTTTCTTTATTTCATTGGTTCAACCTTTTCTCTGTAATACTATAGAATTATAGTGTTTTATACTATTTTTTATTTAGTTGAATTTCATAAACAGAAGTGGTAAAACTATGAGCCATCTGGGAACCATAGGACCCAACTCCTGGTGAAGCAGCTTTCCGTTACTATCACACACAAGGAGGCACAAGCAAAATGGATCAGCTTAGATTTTACGCTCTGCATTGTTTTTATTTATTTTTAAGGAAACCATTTTGTCAGATATCTGTTTGTAGTAAAGTAAATAAAGTTAGAATTTTTTAAGCATTTTATCCAAACTTTTGAAACCTGGAAAACTCAATATTAAAATTTCATTATTTTTCAAGGATTTCAAGCACCCGTTGGAACCTTGACATACAAATAAAAACATAAATAGTAAATGCATATTATTCAGTAAATGTAATTTTATTTTGTATGCAAATTCTGTTAGATTTGTTCTATGTATTTAAAAGCGGGCGGCAAGGTGGCTAAGAGGGTAGCAACGTCGCCTGTGGTTGTCCATGTTGTTTTTGTGTGGACTTTGCGTGTTCTCCCCATGTCTGTTTGGGTTTCCTCCGGTTGGGTTTCCCACAATCCAAAAACATGCATTTAAGGTGAACTGGGCATACAAAATTGTCCGTGATTATCATGAATGTAATTAAAGAGTATAAAACATTGTTAATAAATTCACAAGTATCTTTAAAACACATACAGGTTATTTGACACTGCGTGCATGCAGAGATGAGGAACAGGGCTGATAAAGCAAGATATTTCAAAGATCTCCTTTAACCCCGACTGATAGGCCTGTCACAACATCCTTTACAGGGTCACAAAGCAGTTGCAAAACACAGAAATTGACAACATAAGCATACACCCACCTACACATCCCACACACAAAAATCCAACAATACAGCAAAACAAGAAACTATTTATAACTTAGTAAAACAAAGAGACCAAATGTTTATGGAAATTTCCGAGCCTTCAAGGTTCTAAACTAGATTCTTTGAATGAAATCACTACATTTTAGATTCAATGTTTTTGGTTGTGGACAGCTAACTATAAATAATTAAAAACAATATTTAATATTAGAAATCACTTGCTTAAAATCTGTAAAATTGTAAATGAATAGTGTTATATACACAAAGAGGTGTGAGGCAGATTAAAGATTTTTGTGTGGAATTAATATCACACTGGCTAAGCTACAGACACTTACTGGAAGTTGCACTTAATTGAGTGGGATTCAGGGGGTGTTTTATCATTAGTTTATTATTGTAAAAAAAAATTACCTCCAGCCTGGTGCGGTCCACATCCCGAGGCAGCTTTACTCGAACTCTGTGAGTCACAGCAAGCATGTCATATGGGTAGATCTACACAAACACACACACACACACACACACCAATTTAAAATGTTTCTTTACAGCATTACTAAATATGTTTATTTTTGTTATACAATGTTTGATGATAAATGTACAAGCTTACCTTGTATTCTGAAACAAAAAAGAAAACAGTCAGATGAGTAATAAAATGACATCAATACAGTGTCCAGCATAAAAAGTACGCCCCCTAACTAAGACTGAGTCTCATAGAGCATTTATTTAACCCATAACATAGAAGTAATATAATATAATATAACTTATTTTATGGAAAATTCAGTTTTAGTCAAATTACTTGATGCATAAATGAATACACCCCAGATAAAAAAAAACAAAACTACTACATCTAGTACTTTGTATGACCACCATGATTTTTAAGGATAGCATTAAGACTTTTAGGCATGGAACAAACAAGTTAAAAACACATTGCAGTATTTATCTTTTTCCATTTTTCAAGAACGACCTCTTTTAGAGCCTGAATGGTGGATGGAGAGTGATACTAAACCTGTTTCTTCAGAATTCAGATCAATAGACAACCTTGGCCACTGCATTACTTTTACCATCTTCTTTTTCAGAAATGCCTTAGGTGCGTTTAGGATTATTTTCATTGTGGAAAAGTGCACAACAACCAAAGTCACAGAGAGATGGTAGCATCTTCTCTATTAATATAGAACAGTACATCTGTGAATTCATGATACCATCAAGGAATTGGAGCTCTTCGACACAAGCAGCACTCATGAAGCCCCACATAAGGACACTGCCACCACCATGTTTCACTGTAGGCCCCATGCATTTTTCTTTGTACTCCTCAGCTTTGCAACACAGTGCAGTTTGAAGCCATTAGTTCCAAAGAAAAACTTAATGTTAATCTCATCACTTTAGAGTAAAGAGTTCAAGTAATCACCAGCTTTTCAGCATGGGTCCTGGTAAACTCTAAATGCACTTTTTTGTGCTTATGCTTCAGGAGAGGCTGCAGGTGGATAACACCAAATACATGCTAGTCTTCTGCAGGGTACTCTGTATTTTGTCACGGGAAAAGTCACCCCAGATTGCTTTCTACTTCTCGAGCAAAATGTAGTAAAGTTGCATGTCAATTTTATTTGGCC
>JAYDZG010000008.1:5055342-5066104 GCA_034509265.1 Microcambeva bendego | reverse complement strand
AGGGAGGAAACCTGGAGAACCCATAGAAAACCCAGGCAGACATGGGTAGAACATGCTCCACAAAGAAAGGACCCGGACCAACCCACCTGGGGATCAAACCCAGGACCTTCTTGCTTTGAGGCAACAGTGCTAACCACTTAGCCACTGTGCTGCCCACAAATATCTCATCATATGTACAATGTGATCAGTTTAAATAACTTCACACATATTTCTATTATTTAATGGAAGTGGTAGAACCAAATAATGCCAACAAATGCCTCCTACCCCAACACTTTATAGGTGAGAATTTTACCCTGTACTCTAGTTGTATTTGACAAATGAATGCCCAAGAAAAATACATAAATACATAAAAATAAAATACAGCCTCAAATGAACAACACATGAAAAAGTAGAAGACTCATTATTTATTTAACCACAACTAGACCAAATGTAGGTATACATTTGCTACTTCCATAGAAATAAAGCCACCAGGGGCCACTAATCAAATCCCCATAAATAACTTATTATCAGTAAAAGTGACCACCTCCATAAAAGCATTTTTTTAACCCAAATGGTCTTAATTCAAAATTAATTTGTATCTACCACATTATTTAGATAAATAAAAATAATCACAAATCCCATGTTTTATTTTTTAAAGATAAATAAAAAGATAAATAAAAGAAATTTGTCTTCAATTTAATTCTGTTTAAAAAATCAGAAAAAAGATCCCAGTATGTTGAATTATATCGCATAGTCTGCAGAGTGTATTGTTACTGTCACCAATGACCCTGGTGCTACGCCTCCACACCACAGGAGGTCGCTCTCGCCACAATATTAACGCACACCTGTGAGCCATCAGCTTTAGAACAGTATAAAGGAACGGCTCACGTGTGCTTAGGTGCGACGTCTTGTTCGTTTCTCAGCCATTGTCTCTCTTGCCCAACTGGTTAATTGATCTCTCTTCTGTCTCTACCTCGATCTGTTTGGATTATCCCTAGACTGCTTTGTTTACTTGGACTTGGTTTTTGTTACGTCTCGTTTCTGTCTCGACCTCGATTGCTGGGATTATCCCTTAACTGCACCTTAAATCCCTTAATAATAAGTGCATCATTCTGCAGTTAAGGTCATTTAAGGTTTTTTTTAATAGCACACATCAATAAACTGAAGCAATTTTGTAAGAATAGGGTCAAGACAGGGCAGTAATTATCTCTTTTACTATTACTGTGAAAGATAGTTTTACAAGCATTTACTTTTAATTAGTTTTTCATATCTGGTTATTCATTTTTGCTTCATTTTTGTAAAATAAAAGTAAATACAGTTTAAACTTTTGTGTGTTATAATCATCGAAGTCTGTACAGACTTCCTGATCCATAAAACCATATAATGCAAACAGCATGTACTTTTTAAAAATGGCTTATTCTTTTACCAATGACAACACATTAAAGTATAAAACCTTCTTTGGAAACATGAAATAATTACGAAAAATGTTCGTCTAACTGGTCCATTGAATGCTAACCTCACTTAATATCCATCCTCTGATTTCAAACAACATTTATAAATTAAATAGTGCAAGCCAGAAGAACAGTGACTCATTTTAACACATCAGAGCTTTTTAGCATCTGTATGCAATATAAACAAAAATCTCCATAAAACTGAAAATGACAAAGACATTAAAGTCGGGTTTGAAACCAATGGCTTTGTTTACTTTGTTTAATGTGAAATGTATCCAGTAATGGCTGGCTGAATGCTGACATGATTTGTAGATGTTGTTGGCTTACAGAAAGTAAATAATAAAATAACCAAAATTAGAAAGTATGCATATATGTTCAAATGTTATAAATATATATGTTGGGATATAAACAATATTGTCATATATACTTAGCTAATGATTGCTATTTAACACAAATCTCAGTGTATAACTGTAGTGTGTGAAGATAAGACTGTAGGCTCACATACCAGACTAAAGAAACAATAAAGTTAGTGCAATGTCCATTTTTAACCAGTTATCTATAAAGTATAATACCGGACTGCTTTTTATAACTCCACATTACAGACTCAATTTAAAAAGATTAAATTGCAGGGAAATCACAGAGATGTTTGCAAATGATTTGATGTGTATATAATTGTGTAAGGAAATATACTATATCTTGTATAGTCAAGCTCACGATTGTGTAAAGACACACGAGAGAATTGAACTTATTAATTGTAAATGGGTGCAGAAGCAAGGTCGCCCTACCTGGTATGTGGAAATGTTTGGGTGCAGCCACATATGTAGATGAAGGAGATTTTCCATCAGAGTAGGCGGAGAGGCTGGGGGTGCTGCGCCCACTTTCACTACCTTTAGGGGTTGCAGGTAAAAGTAAATACAGGGAAACAGAGAGAGGGATTAAAAAGACACATAATTATGTTGGGGTTCATTCTAAAAGCTCTGACAAAGCAACACCTAGATCTAACAAGCTAAAGATAAAGGATTTAAAAAAAAATAGAATATGCTCATTGTTTAAAAAAAAAGGTAAACTAATAATGGAAAACCATAATTATTTTATTTTTTTACATTGTTTATACGTGGAACTTCATCTCATTAGAGCAGCAGAAGCTTCCTAGCATGTCTTTTCACCTTAATCTAGTATTTAAGTGAAGGTGCTGGGACTTTCCCCACCACAGTTTAAGGGAGAGACATTCTGAACTGTAAATAATGTCATATTTGTCACATAATATCCTTAAAGGATCAAGTCTGTTAAGAACCTGCATTCCAATACAATCCATACACAGAGTATGTGAAATCAGTTCAAGGACAGAGCCAGCTCAAGCTAACACTCCCAATACAAGAGTCAGACATTTTATTTAGGTCAGCTTGGTGTAACCTGTGACATAAACATGATTTAACTAATATGGTCTTCATTTTAAAATGTCATTTTACAGTGGAAATCAAGACACAGCAATCTACAGCTTCAGCATGTCACTCATGATGGAAGTAACATTTAGCTAGGAGGGTTTGTTAGGTACTCTTGGGTATGAATGCCTCTTTGCAGATATATGCCGTTTGTCTTCTCTGGGGTGGATTGGCTTATCAAGACATGGCAACTTGTCTGTGGGACCACCTGTTCACACTATGAATCCTCCTCCACGTACTTTCCAACAGCCGTGGGATGCAATGCGTTCAGCAGTGCTCTAGATACCTGTGACAACCTACCAGGACCTGATTGAGTCACTTCCAGCCTTTCTAGCTGCTGATCATGCTGCCCACAGCGGTTCCTCTGGATATTAGCTGACAGAGCATTACCAATGAATGCAAATTATTCTTGTCAGGGTTGTAATAGTCCAGGGCAAAACACACCTTGTATACCAGGGTAACAACACACACAATCCTTCCCTCAACTACACCTCAGGTAAAGCTTACATGTTATTGAAAACTAGCATACATTGAAGAAAACCAATATATTTTTACAATAAAAACATGTTAAACATGAGAGAAGAGTCAAGCTACATGCACTTAAACCACAGTTAAAATTGTAATTCATTTTAGCTTTTCACTTTAATTAACCAATTTATCCTGGTCAGAACTGTGGCACATTGGCATCCAACTTTAAGACTGATCACCAATTCAACACAGGGCTTTGACCATCTCTATAAACAAACAGCCAACTGTGACTGCATAGATGGCAGGCCAGCTGATTGCACTGCTGAGATTTAAACACAGATCTAACCAGTGACGGGTAGTATAATGAAGCATTTTTAAACCTGAGCATCTCAAATTAATGTAATTACTACAACAGGTTAAACAGACTTCTACATTCTATGTTTATAACAGAACATGATGCAAAATCACATATATTTTGTAAATGTTACAGACAGCTATTAACATGCAGAGTTTACCATGACATTTAACTCCATACTGACACAAAGCTTGGTGTGTTAGTTAAATACATTTTGTGCGTAATAAAGTTTTCCAGTTCAGTTTAGAACTGTGATGCTCTCTAAAAACTGGTGTGTGGGCATAAAGCATTGGGAAAGATGATCTAAATCAACAAAGCTCAAATGATCTTGAGATCTGGAGCTTCACTCTCACTTGAAATCATATACCCACATTTTAAAATGCATAAAATAAAATCAAAACTTTACTTAAACCTGACCCCAAAAGGAATTCTACAGTAGGAGGTAGAGATATGATACCTTAATTTTCCCCTCTCCTCAACAGTGTGGGCGGAAGAAGCTAAAAGCTATATCACAACTCTTTTCACTGCTTATTCAAATTTCTTCAAATTAAATTCAATTAAACACCAGAACAAAAAAGTACTTTGTATGGCTTGTATGTATATACTTTAGGTTTGTAACACATAACACACATGACCAATACAAAACAAAAACAACTGCACAAGACACACTTTTTAACATGTTTAACACCACAACTTGACATTATCCTTGCAAAATCCATAACAACTCCATGCAACACAAAGCCGCAAAACAATCTCAATGGTACGCAACGTAAACCTTGAGGAACACCTGCGCTACAGTGTACAGTGTACCCACAGGACTGAATCACATTAAAAAAAACGATAGGAAATTGGAACCAATGGATCCAGGGCTTTACCGTAAAGAGGCAAACTGAGATGCAAAGCGGTCCTAGGTTTACTTTCAGACACTTGTTCCTGTTTGAATTCTGTCTGATTTCCTGTTTAGAAAAGGTGTGCGAAGCATCAGTACTTTATTTCTTTTAGATTAGAAACAGATGATGTATAATTAGGACATGCTAAAATGTTCGAAAAAAGAAACCCCTGTCATTACGTCCTTCCAAAGTATCCATTGGGATTATTCATGGTGCTACGTCACAGTCTATGGCCATTCATTAGAGGTGAAATTTAGCAGTGACAGCGACAGTTCCATGCATTTTGTGACATTAGTCGGTTTTAGAGGACACACGAGGCAAGGCTACGCTAGGCAGAGTACCTCTGAAGTATGGGATGTAGTTGTGCTGTTGGAGCATGGACAGAGTGGTGGGGTTCAGGGTTTGAGGTGTGCTTCTACCACCACTGTAGTACAGAGGCAGTGAAGACGAGTCTCTGGGAATGCCCTGGGTACCATATCTACTTGCAGCATACACAGGTAGCGAGTTGGAATACCCAGGTTGTGGGCTGTATCTACTGCTCAGATATTGTTCTGTACAAAACCGCCAAAACCAGCCCATGAAAGAAGGGCAGTAATATAACATTAGTGACCAAAACTATTACAATGTGCAAACATACTAAATTAACCAATTGCATGTTTGAGACTTGATTTTAAGCTTCATCTCATACAATAGAAATTTCAAGAAATGGTTCGAGAACTTGATCAAGGCACCCAACCCATAAACGCTCCCTGGGTATCATGGCTAGGGCTGCCCACTGCTCTGCGCATGTGTGCTCACTGCCCCCTAGTGTTCACTAGTGTGTATGTGTGTTTCACTGTACGATATGGTTAAAATGGCCGCTGCTACAATGTAAATGACAAATAATAAATGTTTAATTGACCGAAAACTTTTGATTGTTATTTAGGAAACATCATCACTTACTAACTTACTTATACTTACTATGATTTGACAAAGTCATTTTAGCAGAAAGTATTATGCAAATACAGTAAAATAGTCCCACTTCACTCCCATACAAAACTAAACATCAAACCCCAAACATGTCTTGGCTAATCATTTACAATTTTAAAGAAAATCTGCATTAATTACATTTTTAAATGTGTAATGATTGATAACTTCCCTGACCATTATGTAATTAATTGCATCATGTAAGATAAACACATTAAATTTAATGTTTGTATGTACAAAAATGTGTGTGAGAGTGATGGTACCTGGTCTACTGAAGGTTTGAGGGGAGCGGGATGGGGTGTAGCGCCCATAACCTCCCAAAGAGCTGTTGGAGCTGGGACTGGAGGGTCTTCTCTGACGGGGTGATTTTTCTCCATCTCCCTGGAAAAAAAGGCATTTGCCCCCATGGTTAACTGTAAATGGACCCGGTAATCACAATCATCTTAAAACACCATACACCCTCACGCAAAGGAAACAGTCACAGGTATATACTGATTTTGTGCTATTTGACTGTTACAAAAGAAATCTACAGAGCTCAAACATGTAAGCTGAGTTTGACAGGAAAAAATAAGCTTTTTCCTGTCAGTTCTGCTTTACTGTACCTCTGTTGGAGTTGGAGTGAGCAACTGGGGAGACTGCAAATGAAGAAAGCAGGGCAGTGAGATGAGATTAGATGTACAAAAGCTCATTACAAAAAGAAAGCATTAGCATGGGTTGGGTAAGAAGCAATGAATGTAGTACACAGCTCAAAATGAAGAGAACACATAATCATCAGATTATAAAAGAAAGTAAAATTTCAGGGATCAATCTGTCCATGGGTTGATGATTTTGGTTATAGAATTTTGTTCTTAAGTAATTACACAGTTTATATCAGTAAAGATTTTCAACTTGAATCTTTCATTCATCTAAATACAATTGTGATCTTTTTGCTTTAGTTTCAAAGAATGACAACAATTTAGTATGATGTCAGCTCTTGGCCTATGAATTTATGCTGTGCTGCCACCACATGACATGAATAAATAATAACATGCTTATGTACATGAAACTCGGTCCATAAGTAGAGAGTTATGTTTTATATTAAATGATTACCTTTAAAATTACTTTATTTAAGCATGCATTGTAATAAGTTAGTAAAATAATTTGAATTATCCCCCCCCCCCTCCAATCCATCCACCCACACACTCCCCAATAAATATTTTGAACAATGCAAAGAATGAATAATAATTATTGTGTTAGTACCTCTCCATAGGTTCTCTCCTCTGTAGGATAGCTGACATAGGGCGAGTATGAGAGCATGTCAGGTCGGTCAATGTTATAAATAGCCTTTATTTTAGGAATAGCAGCAAGGTCCTTATAATCCAGAAACTCATCACCCAGTTTTGCCTGTGAAAGAAAGATATTAGAAGCTACTTATTACAGGACAGATGTCTCCTGCTTAGAGGATTTCAATATACACGTTCCTTTGTTACCACCTAGTGGCTGTTATGGTTTCACACACCCTCTGATTTGTGACACTGAAAGGGTTACATACATAGATAACTCTGCTAGGAGATCCTGAGGCACTGGAGGCAGGAGCCGAAGTGATGCTCTCAGCAGATGCCCTGGTCACCTGGAGAGAGAAACTTGGTCAACATGATTTATTTTTATGCCTCAAAGAAGCTGGCGGTCTTTAAAACAACACAAAGTGTTTTAATCAAGTCAAAACAACTAATAAAAAGATGACTTTTTTCTTCATTATTTAACCATTAAGCAACATATTTAGCACATAGTCTTGTTCGACATCCCAGTTAAAAACAAAAAGTATTAAATAGATTAACCAGATCATTTCAGCTCTAATAGCCGCCTCTTACTTTGAAGTATGTCTGCAGGAATTTTAGCCAATTTAGTCAAAGGAGTAATGTATGTCTGAGTACCAATGTTAGTCAAGAAAACCTCAATTAAAGTTTTTAAGAAGAAGCCATCCTTCGCCTTATATACATATACAGGTGTACAGTACAATGAAATTATTCAGTTCAGTTCAGTTCATTGTCTTTAACCCCTTATCCTAATTAGGGTCGGGGAGGGGTGCTGGAGCCTATCCCACCTCTTCAACAGGCGCAAGGCTAGGTCCTTTCTGTGCAAATTTTGCATGTTCTCCCCATGTCCTCGTGGGTTTCCTCCGGATATTCCGGTTTCCTCCCACAGTCCAAAGACATGCCACCCATACCTGGCCCTGATTAGGATTAGTGTTTTAAGAAAATGAACTGAACTGTGAGGTTTATACTACAACATTAGTATGGCATTAGCAGCACAGTGGTCTTGCAAACAGCAACAAACACTTTATACAGAACACACTTTGCTTTACTTATGTAGCTGTATTTACATTTACATTAGCAACAGTGCAGAGAGAGCTGTGACTTGAGATATGATCATGTGAGGGGGGTTCATGAGCACTTTGAACCAGCAGGTCAAATCTAGACCAACGTTGATTTGCATTTTGCACTTAAGCTAAAAGCGGGTTGTGGGTAAAACCCATGCAGAGGGAAAAGTGCACATGACAAACCTGCTGAGGTATATTCAGATGCTTGTCATTGAGCTGTATCCGCACCTGTTTCTGGAGGAAGAGGAGCAGTTCAACAAAAGGAGTCAGAGCTGAGGGCTCTTATAGCACTTTCCCCAGGGAAAGCTGTGTCTGCATGAGCTTGGGATGGATTCAATTTATCAATATTAGCAAGATGGCTTATAGCAGATTTACTGGACATGTATTTGCACTGAGCATATTTATTTGGTTAACACTAAATGTATACAGCAAACATATTATTTATTAAACTGAAGTTTTATTCAATAGTATTTTTCGTTCTGGGCTTCATCATGCTGCTAGCAATCCATCAGTAAAGCATTAAATGACACTGTGTGCTTTAATTTATATTTTGACCAGTTAAACGTCCTGAATGCACTAAATTACTTTTGAAACTGTTGACATTGTATTGGTTTGTCAACCACTTAAAGTGAAAGGGAAAGAGTCATAATCATTTTCATCATACCTTACTTTTCTCCTCCACACGGGCTGCCTGTCTGCAAGCAGGGTGCCAGATGGAAGAACCTAAAACCCATACAAACAAAATTACAAATATAAGTCTACATTTAAGTGGAGCCAGATGTAGATTGACCTCCTGCACCTGCTTTTTCACTTCATGTGGTTAGCAAGTGTGTGTCAATCCAGACTTTTCATTTTTTCTAGTGTTCCAAGTCAGCTTTACGTTGTATATAATGTTATATCTTGTTGTGAGCTTCACATGTGTGCTATGCATAAATTATTGCAATTATTGATGTTATTGATGCATGTATTTTGACATTCACAATCTCCCTGAAGTTTTTTCATTTCAATTTCACCAGAGAGCAGTATCAAATATGAGGAGACGGAACTATCTGTAATATTTTTTATCTGCCTTGTTGACCAGCAGAAGTCCACATTTGCAGCAGTGAAGAACCCCCTAAACCAAACCTTCCACAGCCACCCATGTCAGTGTAGACACCCAGGTCCTTAATAAAATGTCCTAACTGGGTCATATTTGCATATTTATTAGTATATAAAGATTTAATTTTCATTTAATTTTTATGTTTTACCACTACTTTATCCTGATTAGGGTCAGGGCGGTTCCAGTTTAATTAAATACCAAGGGTCTGAAACACACCCCACCGCCCAGCCATTAACAATGAAGTTTTTTTTAATGAGGAAATAATTAGTAAATTATTGAAATTTTAAATCATGTTGTCACCTACTACCCTGCACTATGTTCAATGCCTTAAAAAAACATGTATATATGCTACCTTGAAGGTACATCTCCTCTCCTTCTCCAAACATCTGATCACAGCGCACACACCTGGCACATGTTGGATGGTAGTGCTTTTCTCCTGCCTGTGTGTGTAAAACAATAAACCAATCAAACAAAAACAATTTCAATGGCTCAATTAATAGAACACCCTCACATCTTCTGCCATTCATAAACTGACTGATGCAAATGAAAGTAAGTTAACAGTCTACACTATAATGTACACAACAGGTGTCAAACTCAAGGCCCGCCCTGTCATTTCGTGTTGCCCGCAAAAGCCTAAAAGACATGCGATTGTTGTGATGGTTCGAGTAGTTACAGAGCTGCACATAATCTTTCAGAAGCAACTGGTCACATCATCGTCATCTTAGCTGAGAAGGCTTTTTAGAAGCAGAAGTATGCAAGGTAAACCAGTGTAAACAATAATAAATAGAAGTTCATTCTCTTTCAATCCAATACAGAGTCATGTGTGGTAGATAGTTATATTCTCAGTAGTTTAGCAATTAGTAAATGCTCATTAGTGCTATTTTATGCTTGGTTTGATTTCGTTTTGTACTAGCAGTACATTATAGTATAGTACAGTACAGTACAGTAGAAAAAAGAATGCCTTTATTTGTCAATACACATATACAGATGTGAAATTATTCAGCTTGTTGCAGGGTTAATCTCAGGTTGATAGTCCAAAGCTCTAACTACTCGGCTACCACCATCCCAGTAACACTCGACTACAGTTATGTGCATGCATTAAGTATGGGTATTAAGTTTATACAGCTTTTATTGTTTTTATTTTCTAGTTTTACTTCATTCTGATGCGCACAGTGTACAGTTGAGAAGCAAATAAAATGGATTGTCATTACATCTTGTAAACTATGGAGGGACCAGACTGCCGCCATTTTTGTGTTTCATATTTACTCATGTTTGTGTTGCCCGCGTCAGGGTTAAAAACCATGAGTAAAATTGAGAGTCGCTTGAAAAAAGTTTGAAAAAAACCACACTGTCCTTTTTTTCCAAGGCAAACTTTCTTGTAACTGCAAGCAAGATCAGTGATGACTGATTCCAGCAAACAAACACACTGTGATAAGTGAATATAAAGCACAATATAAAGCAGGGGGGGATTACAATTCAGTTTAAATAAGAGCTCCTTGTAAGCCCTGTTGAATGTAAACACACGTCCTGACAGGCCTCTTTCAACAGATCTAGCCTGGGGATGATTCTGTATTTCTCTCTTTTAAAGAGTTAATGCACAGATAAAGATACTAATAATGGTCACCGAGCATATTTATGCATGTGTATACGCATAAAAGCATTTATATAAACTTACATGGAGTTTGATTCTCCCGTCACTACGACTTATGTTTGGAGTCTGACTATTTGTGTAAGTGTTAAAAGTGTATTTGTA
>JAYDZG010000008.1:5007220-5017760 GCA_034509265.1 Microcambeva bendego | reverse complement strand
AGAGTCACCATCTTACTAACTGTATTTACTATATGACCATCATTCCCCTTACACGCATGCACATGCACACACACACACATAAACAAACACACACACACACACACACACACACACACAAACAAACAACACGTGCAAAAATCACATGCATGGGTAGGCCAGCTTTAAGTCACTTGCTTTTATACTTTTGCATGGCAAACCCTGTTTGGCACAGCCAAGTTGCTTATTGGTTAGACAAAAATATTAATTTTAGATAAATTTGTGATAATTTATAGTGCATTTGTTGTTTTATAATTGTGTCTTTTATTAGGTCTGGATAAAGAATGATAATACAAATTTAATAATCATTAAAAGAAGTGTACATTTAATTGCTTAATTCATTATTTGTGTCACATTCAGTAGAAAGAACTACAACCAATGTACATATTTAAATTGTTCTCTTGTTGAGAAACAATGCTGCACACTACACAGGCTGATAACTAGACATTCACTTTTAAGATTTTTTTGGAAGAAATCAAAATTCATAAAGCAGCAAAACATTCCCATACAATCCCTGCTTCCACTGAATTAAACTGTAGGTGTTGTTGTCAAGTGTCAGAATGTTGAGTCAGCTTTACACCAGCCTTGCCTTCAAAATTGGCTTATCATTGTTGGGCTTGTACTGGGAAAAATATATCTAGGAATTTATTTTGATTGCCATGTAGCCATGTAGTCAAACTAAATAATTTTGGTCGGCATGCCTATTTTGGCACATTTTTATATTGGTGGAAAAATGTTTTGTACCGTTTCCATTTAGCAAGGTTTGTGGTAAAAGTGCTTGCTTGTGTTTAATTAGTTTTAAGACACAGGTGATATTATTTTGAGCAGTTTGTAATGGTAAGTTGGTCCAAATACAATTTAAGAAAAGGTTAAGCATCTTCAAACATCCAACAGTGGCAACTTGCCAGTAGTGGAGCTTAAACTAGTAACCTTCATAATAAAAGTCCTGTACTACCACTGAGCTACCACTGCCAGAACAGATACATTTTAGAAATTAGTTGATACAATTATTAAGGGGCAAGTACTTTTTGTGCAAAGCCAGTAAGATATATTATCTGTTAATAAAGTGTTTATTATTTGACATAGTGCTGAGGGAAACTACATGTTTTAAAGGGCAAACTCCTTGAGTGCAATGCCCCAATTGTCAGTCAATATTATATTTGCTGCAGCAGATCATCTGAAGCCCTGGCCAAAATAATGCAGCTAGTGAAACTGGGTTGTGAATTATCATTTTCATCACTTCTGTCACATAGAACATGTTGAATTCATACTGTAAACTACACTGCTCAAAGAAATAAAGGGAAACTTCAACAACACAACTCCAAGTAAATCACAGTTCTGTGAAATCAACCCTTCGAGTAAGGAAGCAACACTGATTGAGAATTAATTTCCCCTGCTGTTATACAAATGGAATAGACAACAGGTAGACATGAGAGGCGCAAGACAACCCCTATATAGGAGTGGTTCTGCATGTGGTGACCACAGACTGTTCTCATCCTTTCTGGCTGATGTTCTGGTCACTTTTGCATTTTGTCAGAGCTCTCACCCCTAAAGGTAGCATGAGGCGGGGTCTACAACCGACAGACGTTACTCAGGTAGTGCAGCCCATCCAGGATGGCACATCAATGTGAGCCAGGGGCAGTAAGAGGGCAACAACCCAGCAGCAAGCCTGCTACCTCCTACTTTGTGCAAAGAGGAACAGGAAAAACAATGCCAGAGCCCGGCAAAAATGACCCAGCAGGCCACTATTATCCATGTTTCTGTTCAATCTGTCACAAAGAGACTCCATGAGGGTGGTATTAGGGTCCAACATAAACAAGAGGGGCTTGTGCTTAGAGCCCAACACCGTGTAGGGCAATTGCCATTTGCCAAATAACACAAGGATTGGCAGATTCACCACTGGCAAACTGCTTTTCAAAAATGACAGCAGGCTGCTTTACCAAGTCGGTCAAGCTGGAATATGTTGCAGGCAACATTCTGCTGCCTGCAACATATTCCAGCTTGCCCGACTTGGCAAAGGGTACGTAATGGTGTGGAGAGGCATTTCTTTGGAGGGATTCACAGCCCTCCATGTCCTAGCCAGAGGTACTCTGACCGCCATTATGTACTAGGATGAGATCCTCAGATCGATTGTGAGACCATATGCTGGTGCAGTGGGCCCTTAATTCCTTGACAATGCCAGACCTCATGTGGCTGAAGTGTGTCAGCAGTTCCTGCATGATGAAGGCACTGATGCTATGGACCGACCTGTCCACTCCCCAGACCTGAATCCAATCGAATCCATCTGGGACATCATGTCTTGTTCCATCCACCAATGCAAAGTTGCACTGTGCAGGAGTTGACTAATGCTTTATTTTTGGTCTGGGAGGAGAAACCTTATTTTAACTTGTTTTGAGCCTGTAACTTGATATTTTTATGTTAATTTGTTCTCAATGCATACTATGCAATGAAAAAAGATTTTCAACTGGAATATTTCATTCATTGAGATCTAGGATGTGTTATTTTAGTGTTCCCTTTTTGAGCAGTGTACATTGTCATACATAGTTTCACACTTTAACTGTTTTTATATCTGTCAAATCTGATGAATTTAAACAAGTGAGATCTAAACAATTGAGAGTTAAGCGCCTTGTTCAAGGGCCCAACAGCCTTGCAGTGATGGGGTTTGAACCAGCAACATTTTTATTACTAGTTCAGTAACATAACTGCTAGGCTACAACTTACTTATTTCACCATAAATCACTGTTTATTATTCAAAACTAAGTTACATTTCTAAACATACAATTCTAAACATACTAAGATTAAACACTATACAATCGCTGTTTTATGGAATGACCAACTATTTACTGGACATTCATAGTGAAATTAATTATCATGTAAGTAATGTTTATGGACTTGGGAGGGATCAAAACTCCTGCAAGAAACCCACTCAGACACTGGGAAAACATGCAAACGCTCACATCTGAAATTGTACACAGGACCGTCTTGCTGTGATGCCACAGTGCTACTTAGCCACTGTGCTGTCTGCAAGTAATGCATTAATAATAAATAATATATATTACAGTAGCACACTGAAAGCAACACATTGTTTAAAAAGCTCTTTGTAGATATGAGACAAAACTTCTTCATAGATAATGCAAAGTTCTTAACTCTGTCTTCTCAAGTGGCATCATACAATGGCTGATCTCAGCTTCAAAATAAGCAGGGATAAACGAATAAATAATTTAGCTGTACTGTACAACTTTATATGTATAAATGGCATTCCAGTCTATTCTATTTTTCTTCAGTGAGAAAGTTCCTAAATTGTCCAGCAGAGACCCTTGACTTTATGAATGTTAGATGTGCAGTGTTACAATTTCTCCATCAGCTTCTATCATGTGTAACATAATAGCCAACTTTGCTGTTTTCTAGCCCAAATCAAAAGTTTTTTTGTTGTTGCACACTCACATTCACAGTGTA
This sequence comes from Microcambeva bendego, assembly GCA_034509265.1. Classification (NCBI taxonomy): domain Eukaryota; kingdom Metazoa; phylum Chordata; class Actinopteri; order Siluriformes; family Trichomycteridae; genus Microcambeva; species Microcambeva bendego. Next base: position 5,014,268 of record JAYDZG010000008.1, on the reverse strand, counting down.
GGTTACAAAAGGAAAAAATGCAAAAATAGCACACTGATGGGTACTGATGATTGCAAACATTACAGTGCTTTAAGCAGACTAAAGAGCAGCTATTAAAGAAAACTCCAAATTAAAGACAGTGTGACATGTAATGTCATTGATTTGTTTAAATGACGTGCAATCTACCAGCATGCACTGTCTGACACATTGGGAACCTGATTAAGGGGTATAAATTCAGCTTTACATTTTGAATTTAGCCTTAGGACATTCCAGCATATATTCATTTAATCAACAAAATCTTTAGGCAAAGTTAGAGTGTGTCAGAATCAAGAATATGTCCCACAAGAGTTCAACCAATTCTTGTGGGTGTCAGGTTATTATTACAACAGGTTTGGCCTACTAAGTTAACACTGTTAGCATCATGCCATTCAACCCAATTGAATGAGGTGGCAGAAGGCATTTGCATGTTAAAAAGCGGCTACCTCTGTGAGCCCAAAATGGTTACATTGTAAATAAATACAATTGCACACCTGTATACAAATTAAACATCAATGGTAATATATTTACATTTAAAAATAACTATATTCTTTGTCAAACACATCCCATATCAAGGTGCTTTCAAGCTCTGTGTGCGAACACATGTAAGTCATAAAACATGACCAGTGCTGAAACAACAAACTGTTGATAATGAAAACAGACAATTCAGTGTGGACTGATGAATCATAAAAAGGCTAACACTTCAGGTCTCTTGATTCAATCTGTCGCTATCACGTCTCCCACTCAATAAGTAAGATCAGTTAGCTGCAGTTAGTTCTATAACAAATTATTATTATTATTATTATTATTATTATTATTATTATTATTATTATTATATAAACAAAAATAACTGCCCCTGACTTTGCAATGATTGTTGAATGTGGCCTTTTAGAAAAAAACTAAACCTGCTCTAAACCTATCCAAATGTACAGCGCACATAAGGTTATTTTTACAGCACCCATTAAACAGCAAAATGACTATTTGCCATAACATCTAGTATTTTACTTGTCGTGTGTGTATGCATTTGACCCATGCAACATTCATTTGTTAAATAAAGTGTGTTAAGAGGATTTTAAAAAATAGTTTTTTTTACAATTTTACAGCAGCTAAGCTACAACAGCAGGGTGGCTTAAGATGTTTTGTATACTTAGTTTATGTGAGTAATCACATAGTTAAAAATATTTCAGTGGCTTCATTGAAAAAGAAAAACGTCAAATCTGTTCTCATACCAATTTGGCATTTAAGTCTGAACATTTCTCAAATTTTAGGGGTAAAACCAAAAAAAGCCCAATGTTTTATTTTAATTGTGGTACCCAATAAAAATAAATTTTACCCAAATAAATTGGACCAAATATGGCAAGTGTCTCAGAAAACACACTAGCAAGAAGCTTTTATACTCTTTATAATCTAAAGAACAGAAATAACACCTGCAATAAAGTTATTTATATTTTCAGAATTTAAACCCCTTTAAACCTATCAGTAGCACACCAACACACACACACACGATTTTGGAGGCCTGGTGGACAGTGCATGCTGTGTGTGTATGTGTGTGTGTTTTGTATTCCTGTTTTGCTCCCTGTGGTTTGGAGACACGTCGGACCCACTGTGGTCCTGACCAGATTGTTTATTAAAATAAAAAACGATAAGGATTATGGAAAAACAACCACGGCAGCTGATCAACTGAATACCAAAACAATACGCAGCGTACTCACTAGTGGACTCACCAGTGCTCATCGCGGTGTGTGCTGGTTCGTCTCCACTACTGTACTGCAGTTAATACGCTCAGAGCGCATTACACACACTCATGAATACTGTACTCTTCACTCCAGTGATGGTGGCGTATTGATAAAAGACAGTGACAATCCTCGCTAATACAAATCCTGTACTACAAACATCGACTGTGGATATCGTAGCTGAACGCAGTCAATGAGCTGCGCATGGGTGTGTAGCAACGCAGCGTCTCTGCATCAGCAGCACAGCATCGTCAAGCGCAATGCAGCATGGGAAATGAGGTTCAGGACAAACATCTGTTATGGGTTGGCAGCTTTTAAGGAACAGGCTGTATATTAATTCCCCACTAAAACAGGTAAAATTCGTGTGCAGCCAAAAACGTATCTTATTAGAAACAAATAAAGCTAGAACAACAGTAAACAATGAAACAGATGGGTGCAATAGAGACATACTATCTAAGAACAGTTGCTGGTTTACTCAACAATTTTTTTTTTATGCTTTCAAAAATTACCTCAGCGGTTTCATTTTAAGTTTTTCAGTATTCACTTTAAACAACAGAGGGAACTGGCACTATTGACTTTGTCTGGTTAACAGCATTTACTTGGTTGCCAGGTAAGATTTTTCAGCCAAATTTATTTATGTGAGAATACATTTTTATTTGTAGTTTCAATTTATTAAAATTTCATTTTTTTTGAAAAAGTATTTAATTGGTTTTTTTTTTTTTTTTACACAAAAATAGAAATATGCAGCTTTGTTTCACATAGTTTGTAAGTACCTCAGAAATAAAAGGGCATTCATTCCTTAGATAAATAAAAAGACAAACACAAATACAGTGTTTTTGTTATGTGGGGAAGGAAAGGAAACAGGATGCAGATTAAAACCGGGGAAAAACCCCAAATATTTATTTAAAACCAAATAACAGAATAATAAATGCATTATTCGTCTCCAGCTGAGTCGGTCCTGCAGGTGTTACGGGAGATCAGCAAGGCTTGTGCCAGGTGGAAGCCAGGTGGGACTCCATCTGATCATTACCAAAAGCTAATTACCTCCGACCTCCTGATCAAACTCTTCTGAATCCTCAATGCAGACCCAGAGGATACCAGGGATGTCTCTGTCGCAGATGCCCAACTTGGAGCCTCAGAAGCATGACACACTGAGAAATGAGCAGAAACCAACACTGGCTGCACCTGACCTAAGTAGAGCCGTGCCCAATGCGAGATGTTAGCCTTAATTAGTCTGATGTAATGAGCTCAAGGTGTAGGGATGCTATCTGTAATGCTGACCACACCGTGAGCCAGCACATGGCTCGCAAGTAGCCATCGGTGTCTATACTAAAGCGTCTGCTGCACCGCAAACTGGCACATGGCTAAACAAACGAGGTCGGAATTGCAACTGGGGAAATCCGGCCACACACATTTCTCATGAGTAGCTCGGTACCAAATCAAAGCTCCAGCTGCACCATGAACCGGCACGTGGCTCATTGGATATTGTCGGAAACGTAACACGTTTATTTTATACTGGAAAGATGTAATAAAAAGATTTTTTTCATAGTGTGTGTTTCATTTTAATTTCACATCCCTAGTGAATACATTTGTGAGTGTGTGATGTCCTGCATTGGACTTACTCCCTGTGCTTGGTGTCTATTTGCCTTGCAGTTAATACATTTCAGTAGCCGACAATGGCTCTAATCAATTTGAAGCAGAAGACTAACAAAAAGTGGCACCTGATAACATCTCACATCATCAAAGAGTACAAGAAGAGAGATTTATAACACAACATAATAAAGAAAAGTACAATGATAACCTTTAATTTTCTGATTCCTAATTGAATGTTAGATTTCACTCAGACCTTGAGTCACTGTTTTTGTTAGGTGTTTATCTTAACTGTGATTTGGTGTCATCTAGTGGTTGAATCTATACACTACACTATACACACATAAACGAGTATGTGCCTTTAAACTTACACATTTTAACATATTAATGATAATATTTAACTCAATAATTATAGTTTTCATGTGTAAAATGTATTAAATTTATTCTGAGTAACATATAAAGACAGCATATTACATGAACTGATTAAGATATGGATGTCAAAAAAAAATTAAAATTTGTAAGAGTTTATCACTGGATTTAGATCGTTTGTAGAATTCTCTCTTGTAGACACTCTTTAATAAACTAGTTATATATGTCATATATGTAAATATTAATAAACTATTAAGATTGGGAATACTGTGTTAGATGATTAGGTTACAGATTTCCATATGATCTGGAACACCTTGTTGCTCTCTGGGTTTAAAAAAGCGAAAGGCAGGAAACATGGGCTCCGTAAACGTGTGATGTGCTCTATCAAACACATTAGTGCAGGTTGTTGAAAATTCCTGCAGTATTTTCATAGAGTCAGCATCATAAAAAGTGATTCGCCCCTTCTTGTAATTCACAAAAACTCCCACCTTATGAACTGTCCCTTTCTCTGCCCTGCCAACCTTGTCCAGTGCCACATGGTGATCATTATGCCAGGCTAAAAGATGCCCATCTCGAAATTCCAGACTCCATGAGAGACGGTTCCGGCCCAGTTTAGCACTTTTGTCATGTCCTTTTCTGTGTAGGCTGCCATAAGCCACCCCCAAAGCCCAGGCTTGGCAGCAGTGAACATCCACTTCCCAGTAATGCTGACCTGATGTTATGGCAGGTAAGCCAAGGGCACAGTAGATCTGGTCAAACTGTAGGGGATGATCAGGAACTGATGTATCATCTGGAGAGAGGTGAATGCGCTGCCTCCCTGAAGTCATCTGTATCTGTTTGTGGCTGGCTGTTTTGTCAATCCCCACCACTGTGGATTCTGGTGAAACAGTTTAACAGAAAAATTGTTCATTATTCGTCATTATCAAGCTCAGATTTATTGTCAAAAATTGCACAATAAAGTAACAGATTCCTTAACTGAGATCTAATGAGCTGTTAAGATGATATGCTTACTTAAATGTATAATTGAGAGCAGCCTAAAATGGCAATCACACAGCCCATGGTTTTCACACAACACATAACACAAAAGAGGAATTCTATCCTGCATGCCCATCATCATACAAGCCAATCTGAATATGTGGCCAGCCTACCAGCAGCATAGCTGAGATTTGAACATGTGAGTTTGAGATGTAAGCTCTGGTGTGCAAGTGTGTTTTATCTCTGTGCCAATGAGCTACCAAAATTGTGCTCTCTTTGTCTATAACACCCCAATAATTTGTTTATTATTATGGGTTTGTAATAGAATACTTCACATGTAATCTTGTAGTTTACATGGTCTCTATCCTGGCATGAGTGGTAATTTATTTATTGAAAAACAAATACAAACAATGCTAGATATTCAACCCCTTGTTTTAGATCTCATATTACTTTAGTTAGAACATTTTTCTCTGCAACAGTACCAGACCATCTCTCTCTCTCAGGCTGCTGCAGAAACTTAAATTCATGCTGTTATTTCCGGCCATTTAGACTCTTCCAGCTGGCATCAATTCCTCCTCCATACACAAACTTCAGATGGTCCAGAAGTCTGCTGCCCGTCTCCTCACCCGCACTCAAGGTCACATGACCAGGATAATTTGTCTGTGACAATACTCTGTGATGTCCAGTGTTTTGATTTTACTTGAGGATAAATGTAAGTTTCTTTGTTGTTGAAAAGCGCTAAAAATAAAATGAAGTAAAGTAAGGTAGGAACACTTACCTGCATGTGACGTAGCTAAATGGCCTTACCTAAAAGCAGGCTCTTTCTCTGAAGTTGAACTTGCAGATCTTTGGACATCTTCCCTAAAGCCTTTATGAGTTTCTTAAACTTTTCCTCATTTAATTTCATGCCCACTTCAGTCGGATCCTGCTTCTTAAAGCAACTACAGCAGCATATTGAAACATATTGATCAACACTTATTTACATATATGTTTTTATAAATATACATTTTGTTTGATTATTGTTGGATAGCAACCAGTGATTCTTAACACTGTTCAGGAAAAATGCAGTGTCAGACAATTGTTTCCTGCATTGTTTTCTGGCTTGTTTAACAATGAGTAGTAGTATTTACCAGGTTTTTACTTTAAGTAAATGCACCCTAAGGCCAAAAGGTTAAGTAGGCAGTTTTCTTTATATAGACCTTATTCAATTGCCTAGTAAATACAGTGCCTTGCAAAAGTGGCTTTTTACCTAGCTATGTTTGCTTTAAGGGGAGATGACACTAGAAGGAGTTTTTATTAAATTTTATTTAATACATCCAAACAGGAAGTGCACCATTTACCTGTATTTAAGTTTAATTATAAATAAAAAAGTTACAATATGTATTAATGTATTCATGCTTCAGAAATGTTTTGATAAGGTGCCACTTTGCAGAATATATAGCTCTCTAATTAACAAACTGAAATAATAAAATGTGCATGTTAGGGATACTTTAGGACCAGAGTCAAGAATCACTGATACTACGTATGTGATTGAGTATTACCTATAAAGTGTTGAGTAGGGTACTGGGATGTGAAACAAATTTACCTGAAATCTTTACAGCAGACCTAAAAGCACAAATAATATTAAATTATTAAAATGTATAGTGTTAAATTTGTTAATTTGTTGATGCCATTTTTTAACATCAGACTAGGTTGTGGGGCGGCATAGTGACTTAGTGGGTAGCACTAGTTCCAGGGTTCAATCTCCACGTGGGACAGTCCAGGTCCCCTCTGAGTGGAGTTTGCTTATTCTTCCCTTCTTTGTGTGGGTTTCCTCCCACAGTTCTAAAAAATATGTCATTAAGTTAATTGGAGAGTGAATTGTCCTATAGGTATCTAGCCCCTATGATGTATAGACAGGTGCATTGTAGTGCCGGTCTCAAGCCCAAATAAAAAGGTGGGTTGTGTCAGGAAGGGCATCCAGAGTGGAAACTGTGCCAAGTTGTTGATGCGGACCATGATTTGCTGTGGCGACCCCTAACAGGAGCAGCCGAAAGAAGTAACATCAGACCAGGTTATGTTAAATAATAAATGATAAACATTTAAAACTGAATTTTGTGTTTAAAAATGGTTCTTTTAATTAATTTATTTATTTTAAACTCAGTTTAAATATCTAAAATTAAGTGTGTAATCCTATTATTGTAAACAAAACAATCAACCCCAAACCTGAAAAGTTGGTACAACATGGAATACAATAATAATAATAATAACAATAACAATAACAATAATAACAACAACAAAAACAACAACAACAATACTACTACTACTACTACTACTACTACTACTACTACTACTAATAATAATAATAATAATAATAATAATAATAA
>JAYDZG010000008.1:4940917-4952168 GCA_034509265.1 Microcambeva bendego | reverse complement strand
CAGGACTTGTATATGTCATTCCCAAGACGAATTGACGCTGTATTGGCCGCAAAAGGAGGCCCTACACCATACTAATACATTATTGTGGTCTAAAACCAGGTGTTTCAGTTTCATTGTACCTCTACACCTAACACTGGGAGTAAACTTTCTCATGACAGCACACATGAATGTGGCATCCAGGACAATCTGGACTACCTGTGCAATCTGTAAAAGCAGCAAATACCACCTCATGCTACCAGTGGTGAAAAGGACACTAGCAAAACTAGAGAATTTGACTGCGGTCAGCACCACATGTTTTCATGTACTGATTTCAGTGTTTTTGTCCAGCCCTCCATGGGTAGATGTGTTTGGTTTACATTGACTATTATGTTATTTTGTGGGTTTTTGGGAGGGGTTTTGATGTTATCTCTCCTGTTAATACTTTTATTTGAAGTCAGTAAATTTGATTCATTATCACTTCCCAACAGGCAGATTAATCTCCCAACTATGATATACTACCCTACTTGATAAACTGAGATAATTAAGTGTTTCCTTTTTGACCAGAGTTTATAAATGCCAGTTGATTGTCATGGTCATCGTAACTTGTACTGATTTAGAGGGGACTAACCACAGCATTCTGGGAAAATACCAGAAAACCACTCAGTTTGGGGATTTTCCAAATCTAGCCATCACAACCTTTAATCATTTAAATCCTTATGTTTGATCATTTTATCTGCTTCCAACACATGACTGTTCCCGAACTGATGACTTGCTGCCTATAGGACTTTAATATGTACCACTGTAACATGTCATCTGCCATCATGTCATCTGACAGTGGTTTTAAAATTTTGCTGTTTGGTGAGAGAAGAAGAAAAAGACCAGAGCTAATCATTTATATTTATCATACAGTTTGAAGCAACAATAAGTCAAGAATAATCATTCATACTTCAAATTAACTAAAAAAGCCCATTAACACATACATTGCCTGTAAGAATACCCATTGAGTAATTCAAAAAATGTCTTATAATTCATGAGGTCAGAATATTTGATAATATTTAACCTAACAAAGGGAAGAAAAGCCTAACACATTATATATTCCCCAGTTTTATTCTGAAAGGAATAGGATCCAGGCGTACATGGAGGAAAAACTAAATCAAAATAATACCAATACTAGCATACCTAAATGTGACAATTATATGTTTTCTATAATCAATATGTAAATACAAACCCATCAAATTTTGAATTTGAGAAAGCAACAAACAAAATGTTACATATTTTTATTATTGTATAATTATATTAATAATTCTGGACACAATTTGGGCACACTGGTTGCAATAAGGATTTAAATCTTACCTTGAAGCTCTGCACCAACTGATGGAGCGAATGGTGTTGTCATGCGCAATGAAGCAGTGGTAGGGGTAGAGAGAAAGACCTTTATCTGGAGATCTTACTCTCTGTAAGGGAGACTTAGTGTTCAAATCCCACAAAGCCACCATGCCTGGATAAAGTTCATCATGAAAAAAAGAATGAAATCCTTTTAAAATAGTGTACAATCTTTGCTGCTTATTTATGTACTTTATTACACTTACAGTGGGGCAAATAAGTATTTAAACGGCCTAAGTTCTCCTACTTAGAAAGATGACAGAGGTCTGTAATTTTCAACATAGGTACTCCACAACAATGAGAAACAAAATGAGGAAAAATCCAGTTAATCGCATTGTAGGATTTTTAAAGAATGTATGGTGAAAAATAAGTCTTTGGTCAATAACAAAAGTTCAACTTAATACTTTGTAAAATAACCTTTGTTGGCAATGACAGAGGTCAAACGTTTCCTGTCAGTCTTTACCAGGTTTGCACACACTGTAGCTGGTATTTTTGGCCATTCCTCTATGCAGATCTCCTCCAGAGCAGTGATGTTTTGGGGGTGTCACTGGGCAACACAGACTTTCAACTCCCTCCATAAATCTTCTATGGGGTTGAGGTCTGCTGACTGGCTAGGCCCCTCCACTCAAGGATTTTGCTTAAAATCTCACATGGCCCTGTTCATTCTTCCCTTAACACGGATCAGTCGTCCTGTCCTCTTTGCAGAAAAACAAAGCATGATGTTTCCACCCCTCTGCTTTATAGTAGGTATGGTCTTCTTAGGATGCATTCTTCTTCCTCCCAACATGACAAGATGAATATTTACCAAAAAGTTCTATTTTGGTTTCATCTGACCACATGATATTCTCCCAATCCTCTTCTGGATCATCCAAATGCTCCTGGACATGAACTAGCTAAAGCAGGAAAACACACTGGCACTGCAGGATTTGAGTCCTTCTCGGTGTAGTGTGTTACTGATGGTAGCCTTTGTTACTTTGGTCCCAGCTCCGTGTAGTTCTGAGATTTTTGCTCACCGGTCTCGTGATCATTTTGACCACATTGGATGAGAGGTTGCGTGTGGCTCCAGATCGAGGGAGATTATCAATGGTCTTCTATGTCTTTCATTTTGTTACAATTCCTCCTACAGTGGATTTATTCACTGCTTGCCTATTGTAGATTCACTCTTCCCCGCCTGGTGCAGGTCTACAATTTTCTTCCTGGTGTCCAATGACTGCTCTTTGGTCTTGGCCATGGTTGAGTTTGGAGTCTGTGACTGTTGACTGTTTGAGGCTGTGGAAAGGTGTATTTTATACAGACAACGAGGTCAAACAGGTGCCATTAATACACATAAGGAGTGGAGGACAGAAGAGCTTCATAAAGAAGAAGTTACAGGTCAGTGAGAGCCAGAAATATTGCTCGTTTGTGGGTGACCAAATACTTATTTTCCACCACAATTTACAAATAAATTCTCCCCCCCCTCATTTCATCTCTCATAGTTGAAGTGTACCTATGATGAAAATTACAGAACTCTCTAATATTTCAATTAGGAGAACTTGCACAATATTTGGCTGACAAAATACTTTTTTGCCCCACTGTATTACAGGGGACAATAAGGTGTAAACATGTACTGGATCAAAAAGGCAGTTGCACTTTAACATGTTCATGCTCTATGATTAGACTCTAGGGGTAATTTCTAGTATGCAGTTCATATACCAACATATTTTTCGAAAATTGTAAAGAAACTGAAGTAGTTAAAATAAACAGGGGATAAGGCCAATATTCACTTAAATTATAAGAAGAGCATTTACTGATTTCACAGGATTCAAATGTGCTTAATATCACAGACCTTTTTTTAACAACTCACATATTACAGATTCACAGAGGAGCCACAATTCGGCCGCACTACAAAAAAGCTCAAAAATGGAATTATAGAATAAATGAAAGCTACACAACAAAATGGGCATGTTTCCATACAGATCCTCAAAGTAAACATAATGGATAAAGGAAATGGAGGAGGTAATGAATGATTTAATTAGTGTAGGGGGTAAAACTTCATTTGCAGACAGCTGGGAAAACTATATCAGGAGGATGAGGTATTTAGTTTTTATTTAGATATGCTAATTTAAATGAACTTAAAATAGTTAAAACTTAACTGACTAAAATGATTGTTACAACTGAAAGTGCAAATAACAGTCTATTTTAAAGAAATAAATAGAGTTAACTCTCAGTGTAACAGTGTGTTTCTAGTTTCTGTGACCGAGAAAACTAGAAACTCAGTGGTCCTCCTGTTTTTCATATTGTAGAGTTTTATCACGGATCACAATGAAAGATTTCTTACATTGTCCCATTAAGAAAGTAATCATATCTGGATAAAGCTTTGTGATTGCTTGTTTTAGAGTTTGTGGAGTCTAAAAAGTAAGAACTAAACCGACGAATTATCAGGAGCATAATTCTTTACTGGCTGGTTCTTTTCAGGTGCAGTATAGACTACAGAAAGATAATCATGTGTGTAGAGAAGCACACTTTTCCATTGATTATTAATTCCCCGAAACATACTCAAACACACACATACATTGTCAGCATTCAACACCACAGAGAGTCTTTCCCACTAGCACTGCGATATATAGCAAATTACCCATAGGTGAGGTACTTAAATGCTATGAGAATTAAAAATGTTAAATCCTTAAACACAAACCATGTAATTTTACAAAAGTATTAGACCATTCCATGGCCTGTAATGCGATTTTCTTGACAATGAGTTAGGTGGACTAAAAACCAAAACACATGTGCCATCAACACTACTTTCTGTAAGATAACAAAAATACCAGAAGATATATAAATAAGCTGCCAATTCAGAATGTTTTTTTAAGAAAACTTTTGTTATGATGAAACCCCCCCCCCCCTTTTACCTACATCTCAATTTAATAACCATGTCACTGCTGCAACGTTCATCATCAAATCAGTTATGCATAGTCCACATCACACATTTTTTGCAGTTTTGGTTTTTCACTGTTAGATTTTTCACTCTGAGGCAACTCAGTGTTTGCTCTCCAAACAACTATGCAATGAAAATTCTAGATCAGTATGCTACTGACTCAATTTGATCCAAGTGGCTCGCTGAGCAATGCCGACTGCAGAGAGAAATCTTGCATGCTAAATATTGTTGAAGTGCATTTTTTGGGCATTTTTTCATTAAATTTCTCATCACGTGGCTTGTGAGTTTTGTGTCTTGTGAGACCAGACAGACAGTCTTGGTTGGTGGTTAGGGTAGTGACCTAGTAATCTGAATGTCGGTGGTTAAAACCTCACCACTGCCAGTTTGCTCCTCTTGGGCCCTTGAGCAAGGCCTTAACCCTCATTTTACAGACTGTATGATGTACTGTAAGTCACTAAATGCTGAACATGTAAATGTAGTCTGAAACAGAGTGCAAGAGATAAAGTCGCGTAGTGTGAAAATGCTATTACTTGCTGCTTAGGGAATAACAGTTGCAACAAGTCAGGGTGCTTTTGAGTATTGCCCGATTAGTATTGAGGATTTTATTTATTTATTAATTATTTTTTTTTATTAATTATTCACAAAGTGAAACAACACTGAGACTCTTCCTTCCACTCTGATCTCAAAAAGAGATGTGAGAGTGATGTTACCCAGTTTAATGTATTTGTGTCACAACAACCTGAATTTCAGTTCCTTACAGAGATAATATTGCTGACAGTAATTGCTTTTGTTCTAAATTGGAAGTGGGTAGCACCATTGCCTCATAGCAACAAGGTCGTGAGGCAACCTGGGTCCTTTCTGCTTTCAAGTTTGCATGTACTCCCCGTGTTTGTGTGGGTTTCCAATGAACCCTATATGTGCATAGTCACTAGAAAGCATAAACCAGTGTGTTGTACTGCCAGCAAATAAGCCTGTAAGCCTGGAAAAAGGGAGGGTTGTGTCAGGAATGGCAAAGTAAAACCTTTGTCAAATCAATGACGTGTTTCTTGCCACATCTCCAAAACATGCAGTTATACCAGCTTGAACTAATAAAGTTTGCCCCAGGTATTAATATTTGACATGTTTGTATCTGTTCAGATTTTTGTCCAATAAATCAGACCCACTAGTAGTGGAAAAACCGACATTAAATGGATTAATTCATTAGTTTGTTGTTTTACTGTTATTATGAAAAACTGAGCAGTTTTAATCCATTGTAAAGTAAATTATTCTTCATTTTAGTTAGAGATAAAGTCAAATACTTTACCTTGGTGCACTTCCTAAAGACAAAGCTGTAGTCTCCTTTAATAGACCAAAATTAGCACGTGACGTCCATGCTAATTAACAGCTAAGTTTATACAGGTGTGTTAAATGTGGCCACCTTTAATCTGCCCAATGCAGTTTTGCAACCAATAGAGCTGTAATTATATTAGTAAGATTTTTGTTTAATATGATTTCATCATATCATTCATGAGCCAGTGACAAAGGCTGCAAGTTGTTGGACTGTGGGAGGAAATTGAGGCAGCCATGGTAAACCTGGGGAGACACGGGGAGAACATGCACACGCCATCCAGAAAGGACCCAGACCACCTCAGCTGGGAATCAAACCCAGATCACCATTTTACATTTTTTTTACTTTTACAGTAACTTTTACTTTTTCAGTGTTTAGCAGTCGCCTTTATCCAAAGCAACGTATAGTACAGTACACAGTCTTAGCAATGAGGGTTAAGGGCCTCACTCATTTAAATAATGAGAATTTAAACTATTTTTATTGCACAAACATAATAAATGTTTGTTTTTTCTTTCAGCCAAGGTCTACTCAAGTGGCACTACACCTTATATGGCACACACAATTTTTATGACAGATGCATTTTGTGTCAACCCTCCTACTTATCCATGCTTGGGTCTGCAGTGTACTTGTTTGTTCATCCAGGTGGCACCTAGCCAACTGGCAAAGATTTGAACCAGAGTTGAGACTCTATGCTGATGTGCTGGTGGAATATCTCACTGCTTCACCTGGGTGCTCACAGGGATGATTTATTACTAGTTCTAAAATATTTCGAAAAAGTCTACATCCAAATGATGCACTGTAGCACCACGACCATCAAAAGCCAACATTGGCTGATGCATAGTGGTCATAGACATTTCCAACACCATTGATGGCCATCATATCTGCTCGGCCTGAATTGACTTTTAGCAAGACTTTTAGAGACCCACTGGTCCCATGCCCATTGCAAGAAAGAGACTAATAGGCAAACTTTTTATTGTTTAATCAAGTCAAAACAAATAGATACAGAGAAATAGGGAAGACTGCTTCTATACAGTGTTAATTTAGATTTATAATCCATTCTCCCCTACAAACCCAGACTTAGTATTCCCTCAAACTGAAGCTGACCGACAGTTTACATACATATAAACTCAAGCTCTTTGAAACACATTCTACAGGAGCCTGGTAACACAGATGTGACTAACTTCAGTAAGAAACATTGTTGAAGGCAGACATACAGACAACCCCTGACCCCTAGTGTCATCTAAGGCTTTAAAACGATCATTTTCAGAAAGAGTAGCTTTTAGCGAGAAAGGTGCTCATTCCACACACATCCTGGGGAGAACATAAGTGATTTACTTTTGACTGGACAGACACAGTCGTGACATCAGTCTATAGAGATATACAAAGGCCTCTCATTTTAGGAATTGACCCTGGTTCCATATATTATGCAAGACTTCTCCAGCCCAACAGTTCCACACTACATCTGCAAACCAAACTGTTGGAACAGTAGATTTAATATAAAATATTTAGGGGGAAAAAGGTCACAGGCTATGTTGGGATACATAAAAAGGGCATTGGTGGCTCAATAAACCTAGTATATTCTGTGACAATCATACTCTTCTTTTCCAGTCAAAGTTCAAGGGAGTGAAGATTCAAGTACGCCTGCCATTTTATTTGGTCTTTGCTGCCCCCTGCTGTTCAAGGCGTCCATTTCGCTTTAAATAACAGCCTTAAATATGTAGACAATTTCGGAATAGGACGTCCAGATTTTCAAAAGGAATCAAAGCCCCCTAAAACCAAAGTAAACGGTCACATAACTGCTAAACACATAAAAACTTAAAGAAACGACATTGCCAACCGATGTTGAACAGATCGAAGCAGTAATATTTACACACTTGATAATCAGCAACAAAGAAGCTAAAATTGAACATTAACATGTTTAAACAAACATCGAGCCTCCATCCTCCTTTAACACTAAAATCGTATGGAAAAATATAGACATTCGGAAACAACACTTCTCGGATTAGAAGGGATCCTACTGCCACCTCATCTTTGTGGATGCTGGTTTAAGATGAAATGCCATTACGCCAGGCACGGTGTGACACCAAAATGGGTTTTCTTTAAACAAAACAAAATCAGACTTCTGTAATAATAGGTCACCTGGTTCAAGCCTCTTATTACGTGACCAGCGTACAAGCTGGACAAATAGTTGAGTGCTAAAGTTTGCATTCACAGTTTTGAATGAGTCAAGCTGAAAAAATGATCAGAATGGTTAGAGAAAATGCAAATATACTGCACAAAAATGGGCAATTCGGTTTGATAAGTTAATAGAACTCATTTGATAATTTTGTTTTTCACACACTAACAAGAACGTCAATGACACAAATCTCACAATCATTGGTGGTTAATGTTTTCCCCTGTTTTGTACTGCTAATGAGTTCCGAAAAACTGCAGCAGTAAAAGCTTTGAATTTTATTAAATAATGAACTACTTTGTGTGTAGATACAAAACAAGCATTAAGTCAGCGATTTAAATTATAGCTTTATTAATTGGCAAGTATACTTGCAACTAAAATTTTATAAATGTGAAAAAAGCACTAGATGATTTTGGCAACTGGTGACAAATTTAGAACATTTTTCAAAATCTGTAATGCATTTTTTTTTAGTTCTAAGAACAATCAAAGCTCAAAACAACTTTGTTCAAAGTATGCAAACTTTCCCACTCAACTAAAGTGTATATACATGCTGATTAAAACGTATTTTACAGAATGTGAACCGACTTCCCACAGACAAAACATAATCTTGCTCATTTACATTAGTTTTTCACTTTTGATTCTTTCCATTCACGTGGTGCCAAAAGAAAAAAACCAAACCAAAAACAACGTTAGAGTGTAACGTTGAGTAAAATCTCTGCGTATTTCAAATTTGTAGTCAAAATTTTCATCCGCAATTACAATTCTTCTTATTCGTTCGAATGGCTTTTGGCAATACTTCAAGCTCACAGATTAATGTAATACCAACACTGAATTTCATCGCTCACCTACCAATCACCTGTGGTGCAATTAAACACCCATGAACCTCAAGTTCATTTTCAATGGTAGCAGGTTCAAGTTCAGCTCTGACTTACAGCAAATAGGGTTCCGTTTGTGAAATGTTCTAAAACCTTTTCGGGCTCCAAGCGCCTCGATTTTTCCTTCTGAATCACAGACGCCAACGTGTCGTGCCAATGTCTCAACGTGCCAACATTGTCTTTGGACAAGAGGTGCCATCGGCAGGCAGTCGTCTTCAGTTGTTCTCCTCGTCGCTGTCTTCGGGACTGATCGTCGGACTGTACGTCGGAGAGGTGGGACTGTACCCCGGAGAGGTGGGGCTGTATGTGGAGCCTTTCGGACTAGTGGGCGAGTACGTCGGAGAGGTGGGACTGTACTTGGGTGACGTTGGAGAGTAGGTAGGGGAAGTGGGCGAGTATTTCGGACTGGTTGGGGTGTAGGTCGGCGACGTTGGGGAGTAGGTGGGTGAAGTGGGGCTGTATTTCGGAGTCGTGGGCGAGTATGTCGGAGACGTGGGGCTGTACTTGGGTGACGTGGGAGAGTACTTGGGCGACGTGGGCGAGTACTTCGGCGACGTGGGGGTGTATTCTGGAGAACTGGGGCTGTACGACGGCGAAGTGGGGGTGTACTTGGGCGAGGTCGGGGAATAAGACGGAGAGCTCGGGCTGTAAGACGGAGAGCTCGGGGTGTAAGTGGGAGACTGCGGGGTGTATCTTGGACTAGACGGGGAGTAAGACGGAGAAGTGGGCGAGTAAGACGGGGATGTCGGGGAGTAGTTCGGGCTGGTGGGGGTGTAGTTCGGAGAGGTGGGAGAGTACGAAGGCGAGGTGGGCGAGTATGATGGAGAGGTGGGCGAGTAGCTGGGCGAAGTGGGGGTGTAATTCGGTGAGGTCGGGCTATAGCTGGGCGACGTCGGGGAATACGAGGGAGATGTCGGGGAGTAGGACGGTGACGTGGGAGAGTACGAAGGCGAGGTGGGCGAGTATGACGGAGAGGTGGGCGAGTAAGACGGAGAGGTGGGGCTGTAGCTGGGCGATGTGGGGGAGTAAGAAGGCGAAGTCGGGGAATAGGATGGCGACGTCGGGGAATAGGAAGGAGATGTGGGCGAGTAGGATGGCGAAGTAGGGGAGTAGGAGGGTGATGTTGGCGAGTAGCTTGGAGACGTTGGAGAGTATGATGGAGAGGTGGGGGAGTATGATGGAGAGGTGGGAGAGTAAGAGGGGGATGTGGGGCTGTAGTTGGGGCTGGTGGGGGAGTATGATGGAGAGGTAGGGGAGTAAGAGGGCGACGTCGGGGAGTACCCTGGACTCTGTGGGGTGTATCCTCCAGGGGAGCGGGGCTCATAGGCTGGCGATGTGGGTGAATAATTTGGAGACATGGCGCCACCTGCAGGAGAGAACAAAAGAACTAAGACCTGCATCTATAAATCACAGGGCACATACAAACATTGCTACATGTTTAAATTAATCCATCTGCTCCACCTGGGTGCGATGGCATGAAACCACTAAATCCTGCATAACAGGCTGGGTGAAATGAAATACATAAAAAAAAATAAAAAATAAACATTTTCATAGTAATGTTCCAAAAACTACAAAAATGGTGTACAAGCTGACCTGGAGAGGGTATATAGGGGCTGGCTGGTCCAGGAGAACCAGGAGATCCAGGTGTAGGAGACCATGCAGGTGAGTAACCAGGGGAGAAGCCACTAGCATCAGACGCAGCACTAGGTGAGAATCCGGCGGCTCCAGGAGTCATTCCACTTCCTGTATAGAGAAAAAGTAAGATTAGACAAACAATTTTAAAACCAGATGTCAAACAAATATCCAACTCGAGTGGACACTAAATTTATGCTTAAATTGATGAAAAATACACGCGTTTGGCTCGAGTTTCCACCACATACATCCAAATTCCTCCCACAGTCCAAAAAAACATGCAGCCAGGTTAATTGGACACACTGAATTGTCCTATAGATAGATGTTCACTATGATGCACTGACCGGTGCATTGTAGTGCGGTGCAGGTTGGTGGGTTTTCTCCTTTTACTAGGCATATTTGTCAGAGATTGTTGGTTTTCTTTCATTTTGCTTGATGTAGAAATGTTTGTTTTATTAGGATTTTAACATTATGTTTTACAATTAAAATAGATTCATGACAGGACACGGTTACTCATTACACAAGATTCATCAGCACAAGTTTATATACACAGAGACTGGCAATTTTGAATCTCCAATTTATGACAGTTGCTCGTTTTTGGACCGTGAAACAAAATCTGAGCACCTGGAGTAAACCCACATGGACATTGGGAGAACACGCAAACTCCACACAGAATTCAAATGGATGAGAATATCCAGAGAAGCTAATTCTATTTAAAAACAATCTGTACTTACCAACACTTGGTGACCAGGCACCATAAGCTGGGGTGGCACCTGTGTTCCATGGCGTCATAGCAGGAGACATGCCACTCATAGGGCTGGGGGCAGTGCCAAAGAACATTCCAGTGGCTAAAAAAAAGGATAAAGGTTTACAAGATGTCGTCTCAAGTCAAATCATGTCGAAAATATAAATATGGCACTCACGTCCGGCTACACTGATGCCAGGAAGGTTGGTAGGGATCTCCATGC
>JAYDZG010000008.1:4866833-4877165 GCA_034509265.1 Microcambeva bendego | reverse complement strand
GATCTCATATATTTACTTTACATCTATTTGTTTGACTTGGGTCCTAGGTTTCAAAACACATGAAATACACTTAAACTAAAAATGGTACTTAACAGAAAAATTATTTGTATCAGTAGAGAGGACGGCATGGTGGCTACGTGGGCAACACTGTTGCCTCACTGTAAGAAGGTCCTGGGCTCGATCCCCAGGTGGGCCGGCCCAGGTCCTTTCTGTTTGGAGTTTGCATGTTCCCCCTGTGTCTGCGTGGGTTTACTCCGGATGCTCCGGTTTCCTCCAACAGTCCAAAACATGCAAGTAAGGTTAATTGGAGATACAAAATTATCCATGGCTTGTGTAATGAATAACCATTTGATGTCATGAATGTAACCAAAAATGCAACACCTCACAAAACATTAAAATCCCAATAAACAATCAATCAAACTAATGGGATGAATTAGTGCAACCTGCTAGCATGTCAACTAACATGTCACTGACAAGCTTAAACTTGCAAATAAAACTCTTCAAGTTAATATTTGAATGTGTTGAAAGCTTGAATAGAATGACGTCTGTGTGGAGAGGCGAGGTGACCTGTTCGAGGTGGCCTGTGAGAATAGCATTTGTTTGTATTTTAATTAAAATACATGGTCATCTGCCTTGTATCTCTTTTGTCAGGTACAATCATGATGAGCGGTTGTGGGATTCTAACCAATGGGAAAGGCACACGAAGGGAGTACTGTGAATTTAGTCTGGATGAGCTTCAGGTTCGATGTTTGCATCAGTGGCTGTCACTTCAGTTTTTCTCAGGACCCGTTTCCCTCCCACTTACCGTGTCATTATCATGTGTGTATTTGCAGGAAGGAGATCACATAGGGCTAATGAGGAAAGCCAGTGGAGGGCTACACTTTTACATTAATGGTATTGACCAAGGTGAGAAATACATCAATTTTACACTACAACACGTTCAATTAGTTCAGATTGCTGTGCAGTTGACTCTACACGACTGATTGGTTATAGGGAGTTTCACGATACATCGTCTACCATCAGATGAGTCTGTTTGGTCTCCTAAACCACGTTTTGTCACAAAAACAAACATGAGACGTGACCAGAGGTTTAATGATACAACATTCAAAAATACATGTCAACAATAATAGAGAGATCGGAGTTGTATCCTGTGTTGCGCTGTGCTCTGATGTGTAGCATAAAATCAAAGAGAAATAATAGATGAATTTGAGTGATGAAGTGAATGTGATTACGTAATGCAAGTTTGTCTGCATCAAAATGGAATTTAATGGAATTAAGCTTTTAGCTAAATGATTTGTATTTGTGACAGACAGTCCCCACTGATTTAGACGGTTCAGGATCTTGCTTACACAGCCTGACCACTTCCGTAGGGCCAATGCTCCATCATGATTTTGTAATAAACCCTTAATGAAATACCTCAGAGATGAAATCATGAGTAAAGAGTTTAAATATATTCAATCCAAACATTCTACATGGTTATCGGCAAAGTTAATACTTCTACTGGGAATCAACATTCATCTTTTACTCTAACGTTTGGCTATGTGGGATATTTCCAGGTGTGGCTGCTAACCAGACCCCGGGTACAGTATATGGCGTAGTGGACCTCTACGGCATGGCTGTAAAAGTCACAATCGTCCATAATCACAACCACAGTGATCGTTTGCGCAGAAACAACGCTATCATGAGAGCCTTGTCACCCGACGTAGGGCGACCCCGGCCCGGCCTCTCGTTGATCTCCGACCCTGAAGCCCCAGATCGACTGCTTTTCCACCCAAACTGTGGCCAGAAAGCGGCCATAATCAGCGACGGCAGGACTGCGCTGCGACCTCAGTGAGAAATCTCTCTTAGTTTATGGAACAATAGTATATGTGTAACGTGGTGACCGATTGTCCGTGCTCTCTCGTTCTTCAGTGCGACGGATGATTTCAATCACGGAGTGGTGCTAAGCAATCGTCCTCTACACTCAAACGAAGTGTTCCAGGTGCGCATAGACAAGATGGTCGACAAGTGGGCAGGGTCTATAGAGATTGGCGTGACCACGCATAACCCCGCCTATTTACAGCTACCTTCAACTATGACCAACCTGCGCTCAGGTGAGCTAAAAAAAACCTTCCTGTCAATTGATCTATAAACTATTGTATCAGTTAGTTGACTCATCGAAACGATGATGTGTATGAGATGTAGCCAGCTCTCATTAAGTCCAATGAACAGTAAAGGCCGAATGAGTCCAGATTTTAAGCTTCACATTTACTCATTACTTACTTCAAAGCAAATAGTAAGCGTTTGGGCGCATTCACATGAGCAGCATTTTGATCACTTTGAGCACCACGGCAACTGCAAAAACCGAGGGCCCAACGCAGCAAAAATACACATGTGAATTCGTCCTAACTAAAACGCTAAGAAATGCGGTATTCCAAGATATCGTGATTAAGAAGCTTCAGGAAACTGAAGACGTGGCGCTAGTGCTGCTGTGGTACCATCAAAGATCAGCACAGAGTATAAACCAGATTTTTGATTTGGGTCTTGGAAAACATTTAGCTTTTCTTTGAAAGCTCTCTATAGTCTGCATGGTTCAAATACTGGGCTCAATGCTGCCAACCAGCAACTGGACCAACGGTTTGTGAATGAATACCATGCAGAAATTAAAAAGGATAATTTATAAACACAATCAGTACTTGCCAATACAAGGCCATAAGTTAATTTCTTATAGGTGTGAGTCAGTGTTTAATGCTTTATGCGTATTTCTAGCTTGCTCCCACTGTTTCAAGCCAGAAAGGATACCTCATTAAACATGTCTTTATGTCGACATTCTCCCAATATTTTCGACAGGGACATGGATGATGACAGGGAATGGAGTGATGCACAATGGAACTACAATACTAGATGAGTATGGACATAACTTGGACAGATTAAAAGTGAGTTGTAAGATTTTTAATGAGTTAGCTACAGATAAAAGTCGGGCCTTTACTTTTAGGTAATACAACCCCAAATCAGAAAAAAATGAGACAGTAAGGACAATGCGATACAGTGTTCCTTATGTTTACTTTGTAATGCAGGAATGGATGTTTATTAATAAATGAAATGAAGTTGAGCAGACAAAACATGAAATGGCTCAGGTTCTAACTGTCTGCAATTAATTTATTATTTTTTTGCATTTTCCTTACAGTCCCAACATTTGATTCAGGGTTGGAGATTAGATTGATTTAAGAAATAGGTAGTTGCCATCCTAATTGAAACAATTTTTAGTACTGAGTTTTACACTGTGTGTGGTTTCCAATATCAGGCCGGAGATACCGTAGGTGTGGTGCGTAAGGACGATGGCAGTCTGCACTTTTTTGTCAATGGTGTACCTCAGGGACCAGCAGCCTGGAATGTACCTTCCAATGTTTATGCAGTAGTGGACCTGTATGGCCAGGCAGCCCAAGCAACCATCATGGATGACATGGGTGAGTGATGGAAAGCTGGACATAATAGATGTGCATCTATTAAGATGTAAGCAGTTCTAAACAACCATTCCACTTTGGTTTGTCCCAGCTGACCTCCCTCCTCTACCGGACGATGGGTCAGAAGGACCGATCGCAATGTCTCCTGGCAGTCCATGTTCTGTCACAGGGGTCAGTGCATCCAGCGACCTGCGCTTCCATCAACTGCACGGCACTAACGCCGTCATTACTAATGGCGGTCGCACAGCGTTCCGACAGAACTGCCGCAGCGAGTTCAACGATGCCATTGTCATTTCTAACAGGTGTGGTACAACAACATTTGAAACATAAATGTTTCAAATAATTAAACAACATAGAAATCTTAATTGCATTAACATCAGAAACCTAGTGAGCTACTTTGCTCTCTTACTGCCTATATAGGCAGGTGCCTCAGTAGAGAGGATTCTAATGTCCTTGATTTATAAATCAGGTTATTCAAACATACTACAGTCACCCCCAGCTTATTTGCAGTTCAGGGTTTGCGAACTCATTCGAAAAAATTTTCCTTGGATCCTAACTAACATTAGTTTGTGTAAACCCCTGCAAATTCGTTGAATTTACTAATATCCTCTGCATTTTTTTTTTTCGTGGCAATATTTTTCATGCGTTTTTATTGCTATTTTTTAAGAACAAAAGTAATGCCATCGATGCCATCCGATGAGCTGTAAATCCTCTGCTTTGCTGTCTAGTCATTATCATCAATAAATATTATTCTTTTGTAGTGAGTACAAAGCGTTTTATTGTTTTTTTTTTATAAAATAAAATTACATTGCATATACAGTACTTGTACCAGAAAGAAATAGCGCTTACATAAATGACATTAAGTTCAGTGCCTTGCTAAAGTGTTCACCCCCTTGGCTTTTTACCTATTTTGTTACATTGCAACCTGTGTTTTAATGTTTTTTTTAAATCTGAATTGTAGGCATGTTCTGTAAATGAAATGATGCAAACCCTCAAACAATAAATTTTAATTCCAGGTTGGGAGGTAACAAAACACAAAATATGTCAGGGGGCAGATACTTTTGCAAGGCACTGTACATATCGGGGTAAAATGGGTACAGTGATACGAGCCGGTCTGTGGTAAGTAGTATAATAATGTAATAGAGATCTCCAAAATGTTTTTAATTGAAAAGAAAACCAACGTGTTGAATGCTGGTATTTCAGATAAGTTTTTGTTTTCTCTTTTACAAAAATGCTTTATTAACTGAAGCATCTGCATGATCAGGACGCTTGTATGAGAGTTCAGGAGCAACAATACACAAAGATTAATGAAAGAAGGTCACAGTCTTGAATATTGGGGTGTACTGTACTTAGACCGAGATTACTTCAGGTTTCGCTTACTAGGCTAACACATTTAGCATCATTCCATTCAAACCAACAGGACGAGGTGGCAAAACACTCACCAATTGTCACCGATGAACACGAACATACTTCCTGTGTGTACTTTTCCCCGATAAAAATACCTTTTGTTTGCATTTCAATGAAAATAGAAGGTAAATAATCTTCTACAATCTTTGAAAAATTTGAACATCGGGTAAAAAAGTTCATTAGAATGAACTGAATTAATGGTAAAAATCTTTAACAAACGTCTATTTTTATGTTTTTTTTAAAAGGTATTTAGATGTTGTGTTAATATTTAACAAAGAATGCATATTTTTCCATCAGGTGCCTTCGTGATGGAGAGTTGTTTGAAATTATGATCCAGAAGATGGTAGACCGCTGGTCAGGCTCTATAGAGGCAGGTGAGTGGGCTCAACATTTGTCCAAAAATATTTGGTTATTTCAATTTCAAATCGGAGCCATAAACTCTAAACCCATGCCAGGCCATATGTGATTTAGATCAGGGGTCCTCAACCAAGAGTGGGTCATTTATTGGGTCATTTACTACTGGCTGAAAGGAAAGAATAAATAATTAGTTGGGATTTTAAGATATCCTGTACTCACAATGTGATAGGATTCAGGATACTGGGTTTTTGAAACAAAATAAAATTGAAGACAAAAAAATAATAATAAAATAAATAAAATACTGTATTTGTTATTGTATTTTATCCAAATAATGAATGCCCTCTTATTTCATAGGTAGGTACAAACTATGCAAAATAAAGCTGCACGTTTCCCTTATTGTGTAGAAAAGGAAAGGAAGTTTAAAACAAATCCCACATTATAAAAGTAAATAAGTAATGCTAATATTATTTTATTTATCATTGTTTAACCCTCTACCGCACAGCGTAAAGTTTTCTTAAGCCCAATGTCTTGTCCATGTTTGTTTAAATGATTTAATCCAGTAGCATGGTCAAAAATATATGAAAGAATAAAGTTGGGACTTCTCACATTGGTGTGAGAAGCAGGTAAGATTATTTGCTTTCATATTCTTATTTAAAATCAAATGACCGCTAAATAAAAAATATGTGGATGAAGGTGTAAAGAACCATATTGTCAGCTTTTATGAGTGTTTTTTATTTTGCTTATATAGAAATTCAGTTTTTCTTTGCATGCCTCAGGGAAACATTGTGCAATGAGAGGTATTTTTCAGGGATGTCTTTGCTGACAATGTGTTTGGATATTATCACATGTACTTTGTGCACAATATATTTGTATTTATTTGTTTTTTTATTAAATTTTTCACCTTTTGCGTTCCACACAATTTTGAAGTTTACACTGGGAAAGTTGTCCATCAAACTGAGCTCACAGACGTATGGGCAGGTGAGAATGTAGTTCTGCACCTGACAGAACCAGTACCAAAGAACAGGAATTTCAAGCTGTTCTTTGACTTCTGGTTTAGCTTAGTCCCACTGATGATCGTGTTCCATGTCAGGTGCTGATCTGAAAAGATCTGGTTGTGGGTCCTTCCAGGAAAAAACAACCTATGTTGGAGATGCATGCGATCAAATGGTATAAAAGCTATGTAGGTGCTCACCCAAAAGAGGTCAAAACCAAACCACCAAGGTATCATGCCTTGCAGCAGTATCCACATACAGTGGTTGGATTTCCCACAGTATGAGGAGGAAGCAAGAGCCCATGGCTCCCATCCCTTACCAGGATGTCTGCTTGGACCTCACACAAATAATGTGTGACAAGAAAGTGTAATGTATATCTCTGTTTCACAGCACAGAACCTCTTTTTGTAGTTTCTCATGAAGTGAAATCTCACTACCCAAAGTACATGATATGACAAGACACTACATAATACAAGCATATAGAACCAGCTGTATATATTTTCCCTGTTTACTTAATGATTTATTGTTTTTTTAAATTGTGGTTTCATACTGCTTTCTGTGCACTGTTCTATGATATGTGAATTCATCGTTTTCTCTACAAATTCGTACCATTGTCACAGAACTACATAAAAATGGGATGGGCGGGGTGCTTACATTCATGATGGACACAAATTTCAACAGTTCTCAAGATTATCCTTTATCCTCTACTTGCAACTCTATATAGTACTGTCAACCAGTAAGGTGAATAGCGGCAGTGTTTTTTTTTTTTTCTTTTTCCTCTAAGGTGTGACTGCTATCAGGCCAGATGAGCTGGAGTTCCCCAACACAATGACTGACATTGATTACGACACCTGGATGCTGAGGTAGATTTGTGCATTGCATTTTATTTCTCTATAAACTTCAAGAAGAACATTCGAATAGGAATAGTTGGGCCATTGCATAGTGTTCGTCTGTATTTTATAACTTGAATTTCTTGTTTGTTTGCATGTTTTTCCTCTCTGTAAATCATGCAGTGGCACAGCGATCATGCAAGATGGAAACACGATGCGGAATAACTACGGCTCTGACCTGGATTCTCTGGGCTCGGGCTCAAGGATTGGAATGATGCGTACGGCCACTGGAGACCTGCACTACTTTATAAATGGATTGGACCAGGGGGTGGCATGTACTGGACTACCGTCAGGTAAGGGCGGACTAAATCACTTTCATTCAGCCTCATTTTAGTTTCCTGCATTTTAGGCCTGTAACACATTCCAAAAGACAACTAGGGGATCAAACTAAATAATGACGTAATGGTTGTAATCATATGGTTTGGTAAAAAAAGCAGCATCCAGGAAAAGCTGAGTCTTTGAATACCAAAGATGATCAAATGAGTTCCAGTCGTTAAAAAATTGTGTGAAAATGTGATTGAAATGTTTTACAACAGTGTACATCAAGAAAGATTGGAAGGGATTTCCAAATGCCTCCCTCTACAGTGCATACTATAATTAAAGTATTCAAAGAATCTGGAGGAATTTCAGTGCGTAAAGGCCAAGAGCGCAAGCTTAAACTGCATCAAGAACCATTACTCAATAATGGCTAATATAAGCACATGATCAATAGATTACTCTACCAAAGCTTTGTCAAGCACAGTGTTACATGCACAAATGCCTCTCAAAACTTCACTGTGGAAAAAAAAGCAGCTCTACATTATCTATGTCCAAAAGTTGGCTTCTCTGGGCTCAGAGTCATCCACGACGGACCAATGTGGAAATGTGTTTTGTGGTCAGATAATTCATCATTCCACGTCTTTTGTTATGCAAGGAAAAGATTAGATGCTGTGTGCTTCCGACTGAAGACCAAGGCTGTGAAAGAAGAGGGTACGGGTACTGGATTGGCATGCCTGCAGTCTGTGTGGAGAATGTGTGGAGAATTAGCACTCCTCTTCCAATACCCCAATGTTTTTTTAAGGTGTACAAAACACTAATTAATCAACATCTGTCTCTCTCTTTGTGTTTCTGTCTCTCTTGCTCTTTCCTACAGAGGTGTATGCAGTTATTGATCTTTATGGGCAGTGTGTACAGGTGTCCATCACCAGTTCATCTGGTCCTCTGGATAACAGCTTGTGTACCAGTAATATTACAGAAAAAAGTTTTCCCATACACTCCCCAGGTAATGTTCATTTTTTGATCAAAGTTTGCTTTACTTTTCAATTGTTACAAACAAGCGTTTAACACGTTGCTTCATCTGATTGGTATTTGTTATGTCTCCCTCTAGTGGCGGGAGTGGCTCATCGCCTGCACAACAAACATGGGAAAAATGTAGTGTTACTAGGTGAAGGGTGCCAGGCAGTCAGGGTGGGTGGTTATTCCCATGGAATTGTCTTCAGTGCAAAAGAGCTTAAGACAGATGAACTATTTGAGGTGAGATCCGAGGGAGGGGGATCTTTCATGGCCATGATCATCAAAGCAGAGATGTCTATAGATTAGAGTCTTTAGAGTTTAGACAAGTCAATATAATATACAGAAAACATATATTGGAAATGTAGCAAGTTGGACATTTTAGTAGATTCATTCTTGATCTTGGTCCAGGTGAAGATAAATGAGGTGGATGAGCAGTGGTCCGGTTCCCTTCACATCGGCTTGACGACGCTGCAGCCTCCAGATCTGCCCTCCTGCCCCCTCAGTGGCCTCTCTCCCTCCCTCACTCAGCTCCGATCAAAGGTCACCTGGCTGCTGGCTGGCTCAGAAGTCCGACGCAATGGAGCGCTGCAGAGGCAGAACTACGGCTGCTCTCTAGACCGGCTGACGGTAAGAGAGTACACGGACAGAAAGAAAAGATTTGAACCGGTGAATTATTTAAGACGAATCAATATTCACTTTAAACAGCAGAGAGTGCTTGTGGTATTCACTTTGCCAGGTGGACGTCACTTCACAAAGTTGCCAGGTTGGGGATTTGCCAGCCTTTCCAGGATACTTTCTTTATTTGTTTGATTGATTTATTTTTATAATAAATACAAATGTCACTTTAGTTTTTATACTCATAAGGGAAATGTGCAGTGTTATATTGTCTGCAATTTTATTTTTGTTTAAAAAAAATCAGGAAAAAAATTACATGGTACTTGTAAATATTAGAACAGCCTAAATGACTGGATATTATGTTTGCAGGTTGGGAATCGTGTGGGAGTTAAGAGATGCAGTGATGACACTATGCACGTCTTTATCGATGGAGAAGACATGGGACCTGCAGCTACTGCTGTGGCGAAGGTAGGCGCCATCATAATCAGGCCGAACCCCTGTGTATTTAAGATGCATTTGCTGCATTTGAGGTGTTTATTTGCTTTGTGTGTTATCAGAATGTGTATGCAGTGCTGGATCTGTATGGAAAGGTGACGGCGGTGTCAGTCGTCAGCTCCACTCTAATAGAGGACAGCGACAGTGTGAAGGCTCCATCACTCACATCTGACAGCTCTAGTGAGGGAGAGGAAGATGCTACTCCGGTTAGTAATGGAAAAGTTATCTATCTAGAAACAAAAAATCCGATTTGTATCAATGCAAGCATTCATTTTCTTGGCAGAAGGCCACACTCAAACAAGGAACCATAAAAAGTCTATCCTGCACCAGGGCTGCAGCCATCAATTATTTTTGTAATCAAGTATTCCATTAATTACTCTGGCAAAAAAAAAAAAACTTTTGCTTAAATTAAGAGCAAAAATAAATACATTTGAGATAAAATTAGATTTTTACATTTTTATTCCTTGCATATAGCACAGTTTAAAGAGAGCATTTATAAATGGCAAAAACTGTATATAAGCAACCCAAAACAGGCAATAATAATAGGAAATAAGCACTTAAACATCGCCTTTAGTTAATCCATTTTTCAGGACTAAACATTTTAGCTAATATTAATATTAGCTTTAATGTTTTGTTAAAGGCACAAAAGTTTTGTAAGGATTGTTTCTGTCAGATTAGGTGAATTTGGCGTGTGTGTGTATATGTACAGGGGTTGGACAATGAAACTTAAACACCTGGTTTTAGACCACAATAATTTATTAGTATGTTTTGGGGCCTCCTTTTGCGCCAATACAGCATCAATTCGTCTTGGGAATGACATATACAAGTCCTGCACAGTGGTCAGAGGGATTTTAAGCCATTC
>JAYDZG010000008.1:4829952-4843925 GCA_034509265.1 Microcambeva bendego | reverse complement strand
GTATCAATATATATGTACCAGTTTGGACACCCCTTCTTATTGACTGGTTTTCCTTTACCTCTCTCTCTATTTTATTTATACATTGTAGATCAATACTGAAAACATCCAAACTGTATAGGAACACATATGGGGTTATCTAGTAACCAAAAAAAATGGTAAACAAAAAAGGTTTTAAATTTTTAGATTATTCAAAGTAGCCACCTTCTACTTTGATGACAGCTTGGCACATTGTACCACCTATATATATAATATGATATTTGTATATGTATAAAGTATGAGCATGTACAGCACATCAAGGCTACAGCTTCAAGGCAATCATTGAGCACCCCTTGATAAAATTACATTAACTATCCTGTCCTCTGATAATCTGCCAAGTAACTATGAAACTGAAAGTCAACCAGGAAATCTTGAGGGGAGTATGATTTTGGGGAGAGGTCATTCTGCCAGAATTCGACCCACTCTCCAATTTAAAATATCTTCTGATTAGTATGGGGCACAATCATTTTTAGAAAACAGAGCATACTTCAGGACCTGCTAAAAATATATAAGTGAAAGTTGAGATATGTTCTTTATATGGTGTATTTCACAAACAATAAGCCACCAGAAATAATGGGTTAGTTGAGAGGGGAATCATTTTGACAGGTTTAAAATACACTCCTGATCAAAATCTTAAGACCAGTTAAAATTTTGCACTACTGAATCTTAAGAAGGTTCTAAGTAGAGCTTCACAATGCTAAAAGAAGAAATGAACACAAAAGATTCAGAAACAAAAATGTCTTCAACGGCCATGTCTCCTTCAATGCCACAAAATTGGCCATTTGGACTTTGGAAGGAAGCACAAACATGAGACATTAAAAGGTGGAAGAAAGTTTTAATCTCTGACGAGAAAAAAATAATAACTTGAGGGTCCCGATGGCTTCCAACATTACTGTCAGAATAACCGCCACACACATTTTAATAGTATTTCCGACCTGTTCGTTCTCTACAAAACATATCTTGCATTGCAAAAAGAAAATATCTAAATACAAACATGGTGTCCCATAATTTTCTGCACATTCACGCCATGTAGATAGCTGAAGTCCTCGACTGACATGCGCAGCACGTTACGAAAGCCCTTAGTATCATTTACATTAAAAAAATGACCATCATGAAAAATAACTGTGCTTAAACTTGTAAATGATGTGGGGCTGACACTGTCAGTTTGGATTTGGGTAGAACAATTATAAATGTAGCAAGTTATTTTATATTTTCAGATCATTACTGACACTGATACTGAATCTAATTTGCCAGCTGATAATATCTAACTGTGAAATCTTTTGGACACCCTAATACAATCGCTCCTCCTTTCTTTTTGTAAATGGACAAACTGTATTGTCCATGTTTTTCCAGCCACTTATGGGTCCATGAACATTTCTTCTTTTTTTGGTAATTTCAGCGCACAACATGGTGCACATAAGTAGCGATATGTGCTTTTTCACCCGTTTCACTACACAAGGCACCCTTTCTCACGATTGTCAAAATCACACAGTGTGTAGTGTGAAAGACCCACCGACCTAAATGACTCTCAAGCGCAAGAGACCCAGTCGTGTAGTGTGAACTGTACAGCAACTGGGCGACTGGGAAAGTCGTGTTGCGTGAACTGGGCGTTAACATTAGAGATAGTAATAGAAAGCTCAAACAAGAGGTGGGATAAACTTGTGCGTTCCCAAGTGCAAATAAATAGGGAGGGTTGTGTCAGGAAGGGCACCCAGCATAAGAATTATGCTGAATCAATAAAGTGGATTATGATTTGCTGTGGTTAGCCCTAAAGAGAGCTGCTGCAAGAATAAAAAATAATACACTTAAATGAGTAAATGGTTGAGTATGCGTTACACTACATGATTGGGCACCCTGTCCTGGACCCTGATTAGGTTCTTATTAAATATTAATTTATAAATGATTGTTTTATGTTTATCCTTAGATCCAGAGAAAGAGGTTAAAGAGGTTGAGCAGAAGAGTGTGAGGTTGAACTCATTTCTAGAACCTCAGTGTGAGAAGAACTGCAATTGCATTTGTCATCTGCAGCGGCCTGGCATGAAACTCGTATGGGTACGGACATCAGAGAAGGAACAAGACTGTGAAAGAGACACATATACGGAAGAAGAGGAAAACAGTGAGGTTGAGGAAGTCACAGACTTAAATCAAAGTGAGAGTTCAGAGTCAGAAGACCAGCTGAACCTAGCCCCTCTGTTGAAGAAAGAAAGGTTTAAAGCAACGCTTGACATCTTGGAGACCCAGCTGAGGAGAAAATCGGACCCCGGTCCCGAATCTGTCCTTAACTGCCTCAGATCTTTGCCTCAGATTTCCCCACACCTCACCAAGACCCACTCTGCATCCGAAGAGGAATCTATCTATGAAGCTACCATCGATTTTATGGTTCCTTCCAGTAATTTCTCTGCCTCTCAAAGTTTTGTCAGTCCCAAATCTCCTCCTGCAGTTCCTCCACGCATGCCTGTCGAGAAGAACAGAGAGCGAAAGTCCCCCCGAAGAGTCCCATTACCTTCATCTTTATTACAGCCTGTGTCTCTAAAACCACTCCCTACTGAGGAAAGTCCCACTGTTATTTCACAGCCGGTTCGACCTCTACCGCCTCCACCACCAACCAGGGCCAACGCAAAACGCCTCAGCAATGTTTCTCAGATATCTAAAGGTAATTATGTCATACAGTACATCCTTGACTTACTACCAATTTAACATATAAGGCCCTATCTTACACCATGAGCAATGTGTCGCAATTCACATTGCTATCGTACACCCAGGAAACAGTCAATGTTCATGCCTTGCATCGGCGTCATTAAGATAGCAATGGTGCGTTATGCGAATATAGGTGAATACATTAACACCAATGGGCATAGTAGTCACAAAATGAGGTGTAAATTATTGGTGCCTTGCTGTCAACCTAAAAGTCAGACGTTCATTGCTATCTGGCAGTCAATTGTCAATACAGGTGCGTGACTAACGTGCATACACCTCCGCTTGTTACGAACACTTGGGACAGGCAGCAGTGCACAAACCCATAGCGAGTGTCCATTACATCAACATTACACATAATACAAAATAAAATAACTTTGGTTAACATCATTCTGTTATGGGACAATAGATTAAAGACCTGCTGAATACACCATATACCATGCCTACAACAGTGTGTGAAAGTAGAGGTCTGTACTCACACAGGGCACAGACCCACGCAGACCTCTACACCAAAGCACACACTGTAATAGGTCATGAAAGTGAAACATTAAAGCCTGCACAGGTGTCCCCTGTGCCTGGTAAATAAAGGAAATGATTTGATAAACAGGACAAGTGTTTATATAAGGAGCATTAAAAGTCAGGAATGGTGTACTGGTGCAGAGTCGTATTGTATTTGGACATTTTAAAGCACTCACTTTGGAGTTATTTGATCACTGCGTTTGACTCATTTCTCCAACGCTGAAGTGCTTGCACACCTTCAGGTCAGTTTCCTCTGTGAGAAGCGTTCGACAAGTTCAAGTAGCTGCGCCACTGAAGTAGCAAATGCTCCGAAAGTCAGGCCGCACTTGGCTCTTAAAGGGAATGGCATGTAACACGCTTAATTTAGTGCTTATTATGCTCAAAACACACCCAAGATAAAAAAAAATAATTAAGAGACTTAGTACATCCCCTTTGCACTGCACAAAGCATGCCCCTTGGTAAAATAGCAAAATCCAAATCCACACCCCAAAATCAAGCTGTGCGGTACATTGTTGACGGCTCGCCAATGATCACTAAAATAGGGCCCATAAACTTTTTGGGTGATGGGCTGAAATGTAAGGTGTGTGCCTATGTACAGATATTATTGTTTATTATTGTAATGTCTCTTCTTTAAGTTAAGTTAAGATTTAATGGAAATCATGCTTGTATTTATAACAAAAAAATATTTATAATGTATTTTATTTATTTGATTTTTTTTATTTATAATGTATTTATATATTCGGGGGTGGGGGGGTCTGGCCCAAATCAATTTTATTGACATTATTTCTTATGGGGAAAATAGTTTTAAGGCACGAACATTTTACAACAGAATAAATTAAAATCTTAAAAAAGCATTTTCAGGGAAATTAATTGATTTTTCTTCCTGGTTAGCATGATCTTTGGGCGCCTTTTTGACTTAAAGGCCTGTGTGCTGTTTATGTGTTTATATTGCACATCATAGCAGAAGCAAATGAAGGGTTCCCAAATGTTTGTGTAATAATTGTTAAATTAAAGCTAGTAATTAATACAAAAGAAATTATATTGCTGCTCTTAATACTGCATCATTAATTTCTCTGCAAATTCATTATCTGCAAATTCAACTGATAAAATGTCGATTCAAGCAAAATCGAGCTGTGCAGATCCTGTAACAAATCCTTTTTTGTTGGGTCTTCAGCTTTGCACTTGGGCTTCCTATAGAGTCCCTTAATTGTTTAATAAAATTTGCACTGTAGAGGGAGAAATATCCAAATACTTTCACATTTTTGTTTGAGGTTCATTGTTTTACAACAGTTATTTTCTCACACACTTGTTGACAGACTGGAGATCATCTGGTCATTTTCACTCACTGGTTACCACACAGACATAATTGATTATATCAGGTGGGTGGGCTATTGTTAGGTGTAGGCATTAATAGGCTCTTATTACATTTCTTTTCTTCTCATTACATGTCTTTCATTTTATACTTTTATAGACGAAGATGAAGGAAACAGTGGAAATGTTGATACAAAGGAGCAAAGGTAATCTTATATTCCCTGTTTTTTACATACGGTCCATAAAAGAAGTGTGTATGTAACCTACTTTATGTTTCATTTTCCCCCAGAAAATCTGCTGGTCTGTCAAGACAAAAGTCACTTGATCTAGAAGCTAATATGCCAGAAGGTTGGTGAACTTTATTTTGTATGTACTATTTTAATTATAATGTTTACAGAAATGATGTAGTAAAATGTTAAAGGTCAGTAATAAAAAAGGTTAACTATGCAGATACAAATATAAGAAACAACAACTTGCAAAAGCACTAATTCCTCTTATCTACTTTGGTGGAAGATCTTTTTGTGCCTCGAGAAAATTACATTTGGTTTGAGAGATAACTCAACCCAAATCCTCCCCATCTTTCTTTTATTTTACAGTTTTAGTTTTGCATAGTGTTTAGATGGAGCAGATGGATTTTCTGGAGTCTGAGCTCCATGGTTTGAAACTTGGAATGGCTCCCCTCGGCTTGGCCCCACCCTAGCCACCAGGATGCACAAATCCTTTAGATTTAAACTGATTTGATTGAATGCAGTTACCTGAGTCAGAGTCTTTATTGTCATTTCAGATACATGATACAAGCACATATTGAAATGAAACAACGTTCCTCCAGGATCACGTGCAACACAGAACAAAAAGTGCAAGACAATACAATACACATTGCAGATGACAAAAGTACAATAGATAAAAGGCCTATAATAAATACAAAGACATTTCTAAGCTACTGAGGGATTCTATTTTTAAAACAAACTTGGCATGTGTAACATTTTAGATGTTCTATACTTCTAAATCAGATTGTGTTGCTTTTTTAATGATTGTTTACAATGTTTGGTGGTGTTTGGATATAAGCACTGCAACCTTTTGAATAAAATCCCAGTGCCAAAAGCACTGAGCTACCCTTGTCTCTTGCTTGTGTGAATGGGCTTGTTTACCAATAATTTTCTTATTCATATTTTTATATTGATATCTCTTTGATGGCAAAAAGGTCAAAATCAGCTCCCTAGAATATCTCGTATAAATCAGATGTTTGGATTATAACAATAAGACGACAATTAATCCATTTAATTATAAATTTTATCTCTTTAAATGTTTTCGTATTTTTTGCCAGCTATACAGATTTTTCTATTTTTTAGGGTTCTTGTACCAGATTTACACCGAAACCTACATATCGAAGGAGATCCGTCGCCAGACTGTATGCCGTAACATTAGCAAGACCAGTGCAGACTACAACATGGACCACCCTCGTGTCACTGCTGGCTCAGGCTTGGGACCGGGAGGCCCCACTAGCAGTCCCATTTCCACGTTTAAACAGGCCACATTATGGCAGGACCTGCCGGCTGTCCGTGAGAGTGGCATCCTAAACACCATCACACCAGAGGAGCGCAAGTATCAGGAGGTGAGAGGAATAATGATATGAGTGTCATACATTTTAGCATTAAACATGGATCCCGTTAGGGGTTGCCACAGTGGATCTTGATTTGCATTATTGATTCAGCACAGTTTTTACATCAGATTCCCTTCCTGACACAACCTTCCTATTTATCCGAGCTTGGGACCAGCAAAACACACTGGTTTATGCGTACTAGTGGCCAGTTACAGTAAACAGAGAAATTGTGCTTTAAGAGCCTTTCTCAAGGGCCCAACAGCAGCAACATACCAGTGGTGAGGTTTGAACCAGCATTATTTGGATTACTAGTCCCATACCCTAACCCCTAGGCTACAGCTGGCTACAATTAACCTAACTGTGTGTTTTTGGATTGTGGGAGGAAACCCACACAGACATGGGGAGAACATGCAAACTTCACACAGACAGGACCTGGTCCATCCATGCAAAGGGATCAAACCAAGGACATTCTTGCTGTGAGGTGACCGTACTACCCACCAAGCCAGCCATAAGCAAATTTTAATATGCTTTTGTAATTTTGTTTCTAAGGCTAATTTTTTGGAAAGATATATGAAACAACATGTTTGCTCTCTTTTTTTCTGTGTAGAGCATGTACGAGGTGCTGACATCAGAGGTGTCCTACTTGCGTTCCTTGCGAGTTCTGACTGAGCATTTTATGGAATCACAAGAATTAAATGAAACTCTTATTATTAGAGACAAAAAAACTCTCTTCTCCAACATTCTTCGCATTCGAGAAGCCAGCGAAAGGTGAGTCACTGACATATTTTATTGACTCTCATGTTCGCATTTGACAGCAGAGCATAAAAAAATCCTCAAGAATAAACATAGCAAGACTGCCGGCGATTACACTCTTGTCCAGCCTCAAAAGTCTGGGGCTTTCATAGTGGGCCATGATATTACTGATGTTGTAAAAGAGGAACCAACATTAAGTGAGAAGTACAATGCCAAGGCTTTTAAAACACGCTTAAACAACTTCTGTTTACACAGCACCAACACTTCCAGCTAACTTCCGTAGCTTCGGTAATAAACCCCATCATGTCTTAATTTAATTACAATTAAATAAAAAATATTGTATTTATTTTTTTCTTTTCACTATGTCTGGTCCTACGAGAAACCAGTTGTTGCAAAAAGTTCTTATGTACGTATTACATAAACACAAACCCACATCAGGGGAATACATACACTCACTCTGCTGCAGTCTGAATTGGAATTTACAACTTTGAGGTTAAATAAGAAAACATGGTCATTTATGAAGTACTTTTTTTATGATTAATGGTTGTTTAATTAATTAATTACTTATTAATTTATTATAATAAATTGATTATTAGTAAAACAAATCATCAGTGCGCCCTGGGTTCCTTCTGATGCATGACAATGCTAGGCCTCATGTGTCTAAAGTATGTCAGCAGTTCCTTCATGAAGAAGGCATTGATGCCATGGACCAG
The DNA here is from genome assembly GCA_034509265.1 of Microcambeva bendego. Taxonomy (NCBI): domain Eukaryota; kingdom Metazoa; phylum Chordata; class Actinopteri; order Siluriformes; family Trichomycteridae; genus Microcambeva; species Microcambeva bendego. Next base: position 4,836,299 of record JAYDZG010000008.1, on the reverse strand, counting down.
ACCTGAATCCAATCAAGCACATCATGTCTCATTCCATCCACCAATGCCACATTGCACAACAGACTGTTCAGGTGTTGACTGATGAATCCAGGTCTGGGAGGAGGTCCCTTAGGCATTGTAGGGAGGTCACACACTCTACTGAGCCTCATTTTAACTTGTCTTGAGGAATTTCCACTGCAGTGGGATCAGCCTGTCATTTGATTTTCCACTTTGATTTTGAGTATGTTTCCGAATTCAGACCTCAATGGGATAATTATTTTGATTTACTTTTGTTTTAATGTAATTTTGTTCTAAATGCATTACACTATATTTAATGAATAAAGATTTTCAACTGGATTATTTCATTCAGTAAGATCTAGGATGTGTTATTTTAATGTTCCTTGTAATGTACGTTATACAATGTACGGTCACTTTGCAAATACAAATGCAAATTAGCTGGTAAATCCTGGACCTGGCAACCCTCCTTCTGTCATTAATCAAGCATGTAAAAATAATATTTTTCACATGTGCATTGATTTTTAACTGTCTTGTAGTGCATCGTTACACTTATAGTAGCCATTGTGTTTAGAAATTTGTCACTGATTTCTACATGTTTCACTATATTAGGTTTCTGAAGGACCTGGAGGAGAGACTGGACCAGAGCTTACTGCTCACCAACATTTGTGATATCATCAGTTACCATGCACAACATAACTTCCCTGCCTACATCGACTACGTCCGGAACCAGATTTACCAGGACAAGACCTTCACCACACTCATGTAAGTATATCATAAAACAACAACAACACTCATGGTTGATAAAAACAACACTAGCATGCATTCACAAGTTTTTTTCTGGAAGCCCTGTGATGACCTGGATTTCTGTATAGATACCAATAATCTTGAACTTTATTCAAGTCACAAAAAATACTGGCATTGCTAAAAACTGTACTTTTTAAAAAATATTTAATGAACATATTTAGTTATTTATAAATCATCCAAGCCAAAAATACATTTTAAAATTGTACAAAAGTTTAAAATTGAATATCTATTCATGAAATAGATTTTTTAAGGTTTCCTCACACAGTCCCAAAATTAAGCCAGGTTTATTGGAGCCACTGAAAATATTGTTCTATAGATACCTAGCCATTGTGATGGATAAGCTGGTGCATTGGAGTGTAGGGTGATCGGACGTCCCCGAATTCCAAGGTCAGTCCTTTTGATGACCTGTCCCCGACTGCACCTACTGATGAAAATGTCATCGAGTGCCAAAGGACCAGGGAACACACACAAAACACCAAATATTCATTAGCCCAGGAGAAGAGGCGCAGAGGTGGCTTAAGAGTTATTCTATTTTAGAATGACACTGGCTTTCAAGTGCTTTTATTGGTGGCTCATGGCATGTTGGCATTACATCAGATAATGTTTAATAACATTTGATGGAACCAAACACTTGCTAGAGATCCTAAGTTACTCGCCAGATAACTGTATGACATAGGTGGCTGTTTTGCTATATATATTTCTATATGGCACAAAGCATGCCAAAAATCGATTAAATGAATACACCTGAGCCCATTCAGGTAGCTGCAGAGATGTCTTAACCGTGGAAGGACTACTGTTGTTTGGTCTCTGCATTTTCCCCTTGAGCATTCAAGTTCAGTCAATGTAGTCCTTGTCCACTGTAGACAACATTATGCCCATTAGAAGTACCCTTAGCCTATAATTTTATGACTTTTAAATGATAAAATTTTTGATGATCCAAAATACTGGGAGGGAAATATTATAAGCCTATGCTTCCTATGGTATTTATAGACAAACAACTAAAAACAGGAACATTCCCCATTTCTGTTGCTAAGAGTAAAAAAACTGAGGTTCTAGTGTTATTTTCCACACTGAACAACAGAATGTCCCCAATTGGCTTCCCAGAAGTCTGGTATTGCCTGTTTCAAGATCGGATGAATAGGAAGGGTTGTGTCAGGGAGGACATCCTGTGTAAAAACTATGCCAAATCAATAATGCAGATGAATTTGTTGTCCCTTACAAGGGCCACTGAAAGAAGACCCTTTTCGCAGAGAGGCGACTCATTTGGCCACCATCCAGCCCATTGTTTCATAATAATAAAATTCAACAAATCAGTTTGCTCATTTCATGGCTGTAAATTTTGTTAATCAGTGCAGTTCTGTAAAGACCAACACGGCCCACCGAATCCGTCCCATTTTCCTCCACAGGCAGACCAATTCCCAGTTTTCCACAGTGATTGCTTATCTTCAGGATTCTCCCATATGCCAGCGACTGCCCTTTTCATCCTTCCTGTTGCTGCCTTTCCAGCGGATCACACGCATCAAAATCCTTATTGAGGTACATAAGCCTGCAGATGGAGAATGGTCATTCTTGAATTAATGTGTCTTTAATACATGAAATAAATTATCCATGTATGTAATTTTAACAATGCTCTGTAATCCAAACACAGTATAAAAAATAATACATTTTATATGGTAAAATACCAGAATTGTATTATTCATTATTAAACATTTTAGATGAAAATAATAAATACAAAAAACTCAGTAATAATAATACTACTATAAATAGTACTATTTATAATTTATATTTATAAAAGTAATAGTATGAACTCACAGTTTAAACAGTTAAACATTTTATTGCTTACAGAACATCCTGAAGAGGACTGAAGAGAAAACGAGTGATGAAGAGCTGACCATAAAAGCCCTGACCGCAGTGTCCAAGGTAAACACTTCACCATGATTTATTGACGTTTGACCAGTCCAAGTAAATAGTACACAAAAATGCTAAACCCCCTGTCACAATTAACATTTTAATTTTTGCATTTAACAGATGCTTTTATCCAAATAGATTAAAAGACTGATCACAAGTAAATAAGTATTAGAGGTTTTGCTTAACATTGGCAACATGGAGCACTGATCGGGCTTAAACCAGCATCTGGGTGGCATTGCAGAACCACTCTTGCACTTTTAGGCTATAGAATTGTTTCCTCCATGGCCTTCGCTACACAATTATTTACTTTACTTTGATATTTCAGGTTTTGTCTGCTCAACTTTATTTCATTTATTAGTAAACATACATTCCTGCATTCCAGGCCTACAACACATTCCAAAAAACAGTAAATTTTCAGTTGTGAGGAACATTTTCCATACTGTCAAAACTTTTGATGATTTGGGGTAGTAAAATATAATAGAATTTCTTCTGCATTTGTTATACCGTGTGATTTAAATAAATAATTTTCTTCTTTTTATTTCACACACGTGGTTCATATGCAGATCATAGATGAGTGTAACATTCAGGTTGGGAAGATGAAACAAATGGAGGAGCTGATTGAGATCAACAAGACACTTGAGTTTGATAAACTGAAGGTGGGTTTGAAGCACATATTTTTTCCTTATGATTTTTGGTTGCTGACGTCACCACTACCCAGATACTCAATCCAAGTGGCTCTCTGAGCCTTTGCTGACTGCAGAGAGATATCTAGGTTTCTAAATGTCTGGATATCAGTGACTATATGTAATGTTGAACTACAGCCAAACCCACTATCACGATCAGTCGTGTCATGTGAAAACTATGACTGAAAAGACTTCAGAGTGCAAGAGATCCAGCTGTGTAGTGTGTACAGTCATCTGTCTGCCAAATCCTTGCAGGGCAGACACACATATACACTCACCCATTCAACTATAGGTCAATTAAGTTTCTCCAGGTAACCTGACTGCATATTTTTGTACTGTGGGAGGAAACAAGAGCACCCAGAGGAAACCCACATAATCATGCAAAGTCCACACAGAAATAACCCTGACCACCGCTCCTGAAGACTGAACCCTGGACCTTCTAGCTGAGAAGTGGCTTAACCACTATTCAACCCCCTGAATAATAATTTAGCAGATTTATGAGGACTAATCAGTATATACACACCTTTTCTGAAAGACCCAAGAGGCTGCAACACCATTAAGCAAGAAGCACCACTAACCAAACATCACAATGAAGACCAAGGAATATCTGGAGTATCTGTCCATATAACCACAATAACCCATACACTCCATAGAGCTGGGCTTTTACTTACAGACAAAAATAGGAAGGCTCATTTTGAGTTTTCCAAAAGGCATTTGGGAGACTCCCCAAATGTATGGAGGCAGGTGCTCTTGACAGATGCAACCAACATTTCTGTAATTTCTTCCTTTTTGTTTTTTGCTTCACAATAAAAAATATGAAATGTTCAAAGTTGTAGGCATGTTCAATAAATGAAATGATGCGAACCCTCAAACAATCCATTTTAATTTCAGGTTGTGAGGTAACAAAACACGAAAAATATCAAGGGGGTTGCATAGTTTTGCCAGGCTCTGTATATTCATTGAATAATGAGTTGTTGTTTTTTTCAGGCAGTACCAATCATCTCACAAAACCGTTTTCTGGAAAAGCGAGGAGAGTTACAGGAGCTGGTGAAAGGTGCAACTCTCTTCAATCTGAAACCCAGATTCACCCCGGTGTTCCTCTTCCTATTTAATGACCTGCTCATCCTGGCCAGCAAAAAAGGGTAAGGTCTGGAAATGTGGTAAATACTTTATATTTTAAAAATAATAATTTCAATTTATAAAGCAAACCCAAGGTTACTTATAATGCTTATGCAAGAGAGGACGGGGAATGGAATTTGACTTCTGTAGCAGGTATAATAGTGTCTGGATAGATTTGACCATCTTTATTTGGGCCCTTCTTTGCCCCATTGTGTGTGTCTGTATGTGTGTCCGGCTTGTGATAAACTGGTCCCTCGTCCAGGGTGTTTCTGTGTGTCTTGTGCCTGCTGAAAAGCTGGGATAGATTCCAGCAACCCAACACCTCTCTCACCCGCCCCATGAACCTGATTGAATAATCTAGTAAGAGATTGAGTGAGTGTGTGTATGTGTATGCATTCCTTGCATCTAGTGTAGGTGTATTTGGCTCATTGTATAATAATAAGTGGGTAACAGTCACCTCTGAGCAAGAAGGTCCTGGGTTCAACCCCCACATAGGGCAGTCCAGACCCTTTCTGTGAGGATATTTCGTGTTCGCCCCATGTCTACATACATTTTTGGAGACACAAAATTGTCCTGTGTTCCATATAACCTCGTGAACTGATTAACTTCATGAATGTAACTGAAGAGTCCAAATAAATGTATACTTCAAAAACATTATATATGAAAAGTCATTGCCATATTATGAGACTTTTTATTATCATTTTTTGGCAAGCTGAGGTCAGCTTCATCTAAATTTTTGGTGACGTACAGAACTTTTAATGTGGTAATTGTGCTTGGGAAGACAAATTATATTTTAAGTTGGTTCCTGTTAAATACTGTAAGTACAGTAAAGTTTTGCACATGCCTCTGCTGATTAACATTCTGTCAAAACATACTGAGGAAATGACAACATTTCTCCAGCACAATGGAAGCACAGTCTTAACTGAAATTATTAATATTAATCAGAACTGATTGTACTTTCAGAAACCTGCAGACACTGTTGAGCAGATGAAGATTTGTATTTTAATTGCTTTACTATGTGTTTTTGTGTTGCAGCTCGGAACGCTTCTTGGTGGTAGACTATGCCCATCGCTCTCTGGTGCAGGTTCATGCTATGGCAGAAGAGGCGATGACCCAGAGCACAGAGAACTGCTTTTGTCTCACACTGCTGGAGAACCACCAAGGGCGCATGATGGAGAGGCTCTTAAAAGCCCCTTCAGAGTGAGCACTGCACATCAGTACATTTAAGGCTGTTGTGACCGTATGGAAAAAGCAAATATTAAAAAATGCAAATATTAAAAATTTAATTTCTTTCACTTGCAGTGGGGCCAAAAAGTATTTAGTCAGCCACTAACTGTGCAATTTCTCCTACTTAGAAAGATGAGATTTTCATCATAGGTACACTTTAACTATGAGAGATAAAATGAGGAAAACAAATGTTATTATTAATTAATTATTTAATTAATAATTATGGTATAAATAAGTATTTGGTCACCCACAAACGAGCAATAATTCTGGCTCTCACAGACCTGTAACTTCTTATTTAAGAAGCTCTTCTGTCCTCCACTCGTTACCTGTATAAAGGGCACCTGTTTGACCTCATTATCTGTATAAAAGACACCTGTCTACAGCCTCAAACAGTCAGACCCATCTGAAGTTTGCCAGAGAGCATATGGATGATCCAGAAGACGATTAAGAGAATATCATGTGGATAGATTAAACCAAAATAGAACTTTTTGGTAAAAACTCAACTCCTCATGTTTGGAGGAAGAAGAATGCTGAGAAGAACACCATACCTACTGTGAAGCATGGGGGTGGAAACATCATGCTTTGGGGCTGTTTTTCTGCAAAGGGGAC
>JAYDZG010000008.1:4784117-4798601 GCA_034509265.1 Microcambeva bendego | reverse complement strand
CCACTCAATTCAGTATATCTAAATTATTAATCTGCATTAACCCTACTTACTCCGCCCACTTACACGTATATAGTAGCCAACTGCATCTTTTAACCTGCAGTAGGCTGGTTTACACAGGGATCAGTATTGCATACTGAAAGATATTCAGCTCTCCATTATTCCCAGTCTATGTGCTGATGTCTTTCACCAGTCAGAGCAGAGAAGGGCAGTAAAGAGGAATTACTCTGATTGTCTCAGAAATAGCTAGTCATGTCTACGTAGACATTCAGCTAATTCAATTAATCAAAAAGGCATTTTTATCAATTTTGGTACAGCGCTAGAATACGTTAACACACATGACCTTGGATTTCGAAGACATTGTATACAATCTCAGCTCTTCCATCTGGGCTAAAAGATAAATGTGAATGGGTGCCATTTTTAATCCTTTTTTGTTTTGTTTCTCAGGTCTGCCGGATGAGACTGGTCGTTTTCAGATCCTGAACATTCACACAGCTAGGATGAAGCAGTCGAACATGTTGGCATCAGATGTGGACATTAAGGAGCTGTCTGTGGAGACCAAGAATTACAGTGGGGCAGAATTAGAGGGGCTGGTTCGAGCAGCACAATCCACCGCCATGAACCGCCATATCAAGGTATGAACCGATCTATTACTTTTCCCTCTCTCCAATTTTTAGCTCTTCTAATTTGTACCCAATTGCATTATGCTTTGTCTATACTGGAGTGACTCCCTAGCCTGATTGAGCAGACCATGACTGCTGCACGTCCCCTCCGACAAGTCAGCAGTAATTTTAAGCAGTTCACCTGCTCATGCTGAGTTCAACTACCGATCAGCTCTGTACACAGAGAGCCACATCCTAGTCAGAACCCAGAACCATTCCTCTACTCAAGTGCAGATGCCATCAACCAGCCAGCAGAGGTCCTAGTTCGGGCAGGTATAAAGAGTCCTTATCTGGCTTGCCCTACCCTTTGAACGACAGCCCATCGTTTTTCATAGAGCTGCCCGACCCAGCCCGATGACCAAGCTAAGATTTAATACAATGGATTCGAAATCCCAGACATTTTGTTAGAAAGTTTGTTTGCAAAGTTCTGTGCATTATTGCAAATTCTTTTGCTACTTGGACCACCCCCACTCATTTTGTATTTCATTCACCTTGAAGCCAGACACATATGCTGCTTACCATTTTGTTTACGCCTTTAAAGGAAAATTAAGCAAAAATGTCAGTGAGCGCCAAGCTTAAAATAAGTTGACATATTGACCGTTTATTCATATGCAGTTCAGTATTTTTTTCACAGTGCGCTGGTAGAAGAAAGTAGATATGTACCAATACACAATGCTATTTGATTCATGATACTGGTTTCCCAATACTATTTTTTAAACAGAATAAAATGGAAGACAAATTATGACCTTTTATTTCAATTTTATTTTTTATTTTAAAAAATTCAAATAAAATACTTTGGTTGTGCTTTTTATTTTTTATCTAAGTAAAGACTGACCTATGCAAAACAAAAAAAAGATTAAAAAATACAAAAAATTCAAGTAATACAATACAAATGTATAATACAAATAAGTAGGAATTATCTTTAAGCATCATCAAGTGCCATTAATCCCAGGCAAAAAGAATGACACCTGTGCCCTCTGCTGTGAATTTCAATTCATTTTACATTAATTACCTATTTGAAATTTTGCCACATGCGCACCCATTTTAACTTATGGTCTTATGGTGCATCGTTGCATCCCCAGTATACTGTGTAATTGCCATTTAGCAGACGCCTTTATCCAAAGTGACTTAAAATACAGTTACAGTATACAGTCAGACCAGTTGAGGGCTTTGCTCAGGGGCCCAGTAGTGGGGCTGGAACTGGTGACCTTCTAATTAACCAGTGCCATCACTGCCCTGCCTTGAAAAGTGCTGCATGTCAGAGAGGCAAATGTGTGAAACGGAAAACTAAGCGAAACACCTTATACCACAGAAAACGGCGACTCATCTAAGCAAAAGCAAACATTTTATCCTCTGTCAACCTTTGGGGTGAGTTGGAAGGTGACTTTAGCATGATATTACAAACTCTCTGCTGTTTACTTTGTTCCCTGAACAGTTTCCCTCATGGCTCTGAATTCATGCAACCTCTGGTCGATAATACTGAGGTCAGTTTATTCAGGTGTGGCCATTTCTGTGGTGCAAGCTGTCACATGTACGCACAATAGTAAACTGTCAGTGTGTATTAGGACCAGAGAAAAGTGACCTCGCCCATGTTTGATATTTGATGGTGTTGAAACATATTGACGGGAGTTTTTCAGGTGTGGAGATGTTCACTCCCTTCCTCAGTGACCTTTTCTTTAACTCGCTCCCTTGCTGACCTTTCCTTTATTATCATAGAGATGAGTAGTGTGTGTGTGTGTGTGTGTGTGTGTGCAGGCCAGTGCTCAGGTGGAGGTGGACACTGAAAAAGCCCATTCGCTTCAGGTCAGCCGGAGTGATTTCTTGGCATCGCTGAATAATGACATTAAACCAGTGAGTTTGCTTTTTTATCTTCATTCAGCAAAACGGGCAACAACAGTTTTACAGTTTTTTTAACAATGTGTATTGAACCTCTGCCTGCTGTATTTTTTGGTTATATTCGTTTCTATTTTAATAGAAATTTCACAGAAACCTTAAATATCCTATGCAATTTCTTACTGCTTTTCATGAAAAAAATATTCTTTTGTGCATTTTAAGGCAAAATTATTAAGAACAATATAGATTGCATATAAAACATAATACTGTTTAAATATTAGTATTAGTACTGTAGAGAGAACACAAAGCAGTAGAGGAAAACATGGCTTGCAATGGTAAAATTCAGCTTTACTTGGAGGCATAAGGTTTGTAAGTAGTCAATCAGAGCCATTCATTTCTCCTTGCTGCTGATTGGCTGCTGCTCTGTGAGTCATCTCCGGCAGATGCATCCCAGCGTTCTTGCATCATAATAGTTTACCAAGGTACATATTTGGGGTTCAAACTATAAAAATGTTACCTTTTTAAACCAGGTCCAAAAATCACGTTTTTTTTTCACAATTTCGCTGAAGATTAATCCTTAACTCGAGCAAAACAGTTCTGAACTTCTCAGTTGGAAACTGCATGTTGTCATGGTACAGGAATAATTGTCAGTGCCTGTAGCACGCTTCTGCAAGGGCAGGGTGACCGGACTACCATGTGTGGTGACTCCATAACCCCAACCTAATAAGTACCCCTCCAGTGATTTATCAGATGGGATTACACAGAATCCATGGACAGTGTTTGAAGATCCAACCGACATAAAGTCCGATCGTCCACCCCCCTAACAGACACAGGGGCCAATTAATGTCTGCTGCAGGCAATGCTGATTAAGCCCGGTAGGTGGCTCCAACACGACCTCTGGCATCGCAGAGTTTCGAATCTCAGGGCTGGTGTGCTGGCATAAAAAATACACCAACTGGATTCATTCACTTTTCTAATTTAAGAGCTAATTTAAAAACAATACAGAAAAAAACTTCTGCAGGTTTCTTTAAACCTCAGCCAGGCTTCCCTCTTGCTTCACATAACAATTTGTAACTAATTTAATGAATATGTATTTAGTTTTATTAAACATTTCAAACAAAATCACCCCCTCTCATTCACCACATTGCAACCATGTACATTTTGGATCCATCTCTAATGTGAGGTTTTGATTAAATCATTTCCTGTGCGCAGGCATTTGGCACCAATCAGGAGGATTATTCCACATACATTTTGAATGGCATCATAGAGTGGAGCAATGCCGTCTCTGGAATCCTCAGCGATGGAGAGCTGCTGGTGCAGCAAACCAAAAATAGTGAACGCACACCACTAGTGACAGTGCTGCTGGAAGGTATACACACACACACACACACACACGTTTAAAGTATGCTCAATGCAGTGCTCCTTTTATTTACTTTGACTTTTATTTGATTGTAGGCGGTATGAGCCTGATTAATATGTTATATTTTGTCTGCTCAGTTTCATTTAATTTATTAATAAACATTTGTTCCTGCATGTCAGACCTGAAACACAGAAACAAAAAAATTGGGATCAGTTTAGGGATAGTAATGAAATGAAAAAAAAAAATAATGGTGCGATTCCAAACAGGCAATTTTAATCATAGTTTGGTACAAAAAGCAGCATCAGGAAAGGCTGAGCTACTTAAACCTTTACTGTGTAAAAAAAAAAAAAAATGTTTTACCATGTCCAGAAGCAGCATCAAATTATTTGGACTCGTGGCATCTAGGATGAACCATCAAACAGTGTATTGTAGTCAGATGAAGTCCAGGTCTTTTTTGTTCCTCTGGACGATGGACAAAAAGGACCATCCAGACTGTTTTCAGGAACCAATCCAAAAGCCAGGGTGTGCCGTAGTATGGTGCTGTGATGGCAGCATTAAGTACTTTGAGATCTCAGAGAACATATGTTGCCTTCAAGACATCATCTTTTCCAAGGACATCAATGGATTTTGCAACACAACGATGCAAACCCACCTGCTGCACAGGTTACAAAGGCATGACCCCAGTAGAGAACATGTGGAGAATTTTGAAAAGGAAAATGCGACATTGTACCATTCTTCCTGCAAACACGTCTTAAGACAACAGTACTAGGTCATCAGAGTTGAAAAAGCTGAAACACTAAATCACTTGGTATTCTCTGTGCCGAAACGTCCTTTAAGTGTGGTGAAAAAGAATGTAACATAACTAAGTGATAAATACTTTACTGTCCCAACTTTTTTGTAATGTGTTGCAGGCCTGAAATGCAGGAATTATTAATAAATTAAATCAACTTGAGCAGACAAAACATGAAATATCTCAGGTTTATATCTGAAATCAAATAAAGTAAATTGTAAGAAAGACAAGTGAATGTAAGAAACTGCCATATTCTTTATATGTTTGTTGCTCTGGCAGGTCCACCGCACAGTGGTAAGACAGCACTAGCAGCTAAAATTGCTGAGGACTCAGAATTCCCCTTCATCAAAATCTGCTCACCTGATAAGATGATCGGCCACTCAGAGATTGCCAAATGCCAAGCAATCAAGAAGGTGATTAAGCTCTCACGATACACTTCTTAATATTAGGATCAGGTCAGAGTGAGCATAGGTGAAGCAAGGTCATCTAATCACATTTATCACAGTCCCTTGTGGTATTTTTGTCTTTGTAGGTATTTGATGATGCCTACAAGTCTCAGCTCAGCTGTGTGGTGGTGGATGATATCGAGCGGCTCCTGGGTAAGTGCATGAAGTTCTGTAATGACCAAAGCTTTTAATTAGGGATGTAATAATGCACCTCAAGACAATAACCTATTCAAATTTTCCCAGATTAAGGCTGATTCGACATGGATCAATATTAGCTGTAAAACTCAGTGGGCACTGGTGCTATACACCTTACTTGGTTGACATAACTTTCACTATATGCCTGGTTGCCAGGTTCATGGTTTTCTAACCAAAATGGGCTTAATTCAAAATTGTTTTGCTTAGTTTGCACTTACCTCAGAAATAAATGGGCATTCATTATTTAGATAAATTTAAAATAAGTATTAAATAATTAATATTTTATTTTTTTAAAGAGAAATAATGAAATAAGTTTATTTGTCTTCAATTTCAAAAATACCTCAAACCCAGTATTGTTAATTGCATCACATTGTTAGTACAGTGTATCATTACATCCCTACTTTTATTACTTTTTTTCCCTTTGCCCGTGTGCATTTGTGTGTGACTTGCTGTTATTTCTCATTCCAGATTATGTACCCATTGGACCACGCTTTTCAAACTCAGTTTTGCAGACCCTGTTGGTGCTACTGAGAAAGGCCCCTCCTCGCGTAAGTCCTCGCTTGCACACACTGACCCCCTCAGTCAGGGGAAAGCAGAGTATTTTCTAAAGCTATGTCTGTTTCATAGCATAGTTTGTGTTATCCATTTTGGGGTGTTATATGTAAGTGATTGGAAAGTGGTGAAGCAGATCCACAGACAATTACAAACAGCCACCATTTCCTTGATTGCAATTGTTTTGCCTAATTGTCCCATGTACATGCTTGTTGGGCTGCCACTGAGGACAATTTTTCTGTTGAATAATCTATAGACTATTTTAATGAAAAATGTAATTCCGAATATTATTTAAGCGGCTTTTATTTTTTCAACAAATTGTATGGCATAATAATATGGCAAACAACTAAATGTAAACAGCTTCATATAAAATAGGTTCATAATAACATAAAGTTATTACATTAGAGAAAGTACAACATAAAATGGTTTTCTGTATATAAAGCAAAGTGCTAAAACATTTAGCAGAAGTAAAATAGAACATACTCACTGAAAACTTAACTTAAGGCTAAGAAATAAGGTATTCTAAGATCTCTGCGATTAAGAAGTGCAGTGAAATATTACACATATAACATGGCTCTAATGCTACTGTTGTGTATGCAGCAAGTGGTGCTGATGGAAATAATTTAAATGGTTTATCAAACACAGTAATTTACATTTTTTTATCTGTAATTTACCTCACTTGCATGTGTTTGGACTGTGGGAGGAAACCGGAGCCACCACAGGAAACCCATGAAAGGAAACTCCACACAGAAGGACCCGGACTGTCCGAACTGGGGATCGAACCCATACTCTTCTCGCTTTTAGGCTCTGTAGTGACAAGCATAATTGGATAAAATATGCTATATCAAATCATTTTACTTGTGGTCTACCCACGATGTGATGCGATTTACAATACTGTGTTCACGAAACGAATTTTTTTCTGAATTTTTTTAACTAAATGAAATTTTTCATTTTATTATTTCTCTTAAAAAACAAAACAAAATATTGTATTTGTGAAAGTGTTGTAATTATCTAAATAATGAATGCCTTTTTTCTGAGGTGGGTACAAACCATGCAAAACAATGCTGCACATTTCCCTTTTTGTGTATTTTTTAAATCAATCCCACATTATGTAAATATATAATACAAATATAAGTATCCTCAAATAAATACATTTGGCTGGAAAATTCTCTACCAGATGAGGTGATTAGCTCCAATGCTCTGCTGTTCAAAATGAATATTGATTCATGATTCTTGTGAACTGTTTAAATCATTACACGTGTACCGATTTTAAATTATTTTGTGGTTTTTATTGATGCTTAACCTCATAGGTAAATACTTTTTAATTAATCATTAGATTAAGTAAAACAAATCTGTTTTTCAGACATGTCCAAACCAGAATGCTACATATTCCCATAAGAATCAGCTATAGGCTTTGTTTGTCAGTTCTGTGAGGGAAACTCACTTGGAGGCCTTTGCATTGCTTCCTCATACAGAAGTCTTCACCAAGCCTGTCATTTAGGTCAAAGCTAGAGGATTGAAATGTGTCCCAGCGGTTAGTTATATGTTTTCTGAGCACAATGTTGCGTTACTTTAAGCCCTGAAGCTAACATTGTGCATTCTGTATAGAAACTGTTGCACTTTTCTCAGCGCAGACCAGGGTGTGTATTGTTGGTGTTTTGTTTATGGCGTGGGGTATTTATGCAGTTGGGGGGTAAACAGCAGCGGCTCTGTTCCTTCAGGCCCGGCCTGTGTGCGAGCTCAGCGGGGAGTCCGGGGACAGGAGACGCTGGACTGAAAGGTCCTGTGAGAGCGTGGGGACTTGGCAGGCCCGTCGCCTGTGTGCCACCTCATCTACATGCGCTGGCATGTATGGACCCTGCGCCACAGGAGGGCGACCCATAATCCCCTCTGCTATCTGGGCCTCTGGGAATGATCTCGCCATTGCCCGCTCACAGGCTTTTGAGAATGTTCTATAAGGTTCTGGAGATATAATTGAATTAATCGATACATATTATTTTAGATTTTATTTTAGAACTTATATATTATAGTGCCAAAAAAATGCCAGAGCTCAGTTTGTTGAGCACAGTAAATGGAGCATGTGTTGAACCTGTGTGTGTGTGTGTGTGTGTGTGTGTGTGTGTGTGTGTGTGTGTGTTCTTAGGGTCGAAAGCTGTTGATCCTGGGCACTACCAGCTGTAAGGATGTGTTGCAGGAAATGGGCATGCTGGATGCATTTAGCACAACTATCCACATCCCCAACATCGATAGAGGAGATCATCTGATAGAAGCACTGGAGGTATGTTTCTTCACATCTGTCACCACTGTGCAAAAGTCCTCTACTTGACTGTGTATACCCAATACATTGGCCAGTCGAACATACAGTGCACGTTGGTAGATCATGGCTTGTTCAAACAGATCAATATGATTGACATTGAATTTTTCAATGTTTTCAATGTTTCCAATGTTTCTTCAATTATATTCTTAAATTTTACATACAGTGTGAAGGGGTTACGCATCTTTCTATCGATATCTATAGACTATTTTATTGGTTAGCCAATTAAACCATTAATTTCCAAAACAAAAAAGGATGGCATAATAACATGGACATAAACCCCGTTACATTTAGTCTGAAACGTCTTGTAGAAATAAAATAGTTAGATGTAGAGCATCTCATTTAGTCCAATTTACAGTAACAACAGAATGAGCCCAGTTTTTAACCTACGTATTAAGTCAACAACTTACTTCACATTCTAAATTCCTTGTAAGGGCCCAAAGGTAAATCTTAGTTGAATGGCTTATACTTGCTCTGCTCCTTCTTTGGGGTCATTTTGATATTGAATTTTACAAAATATAAAGAAAACACTGGAAAACACTGTCTGCTGTCCGAATGTTCGCTCACTGTATGTTTTTTTGAAAACCTAGTACTCCTAGTAGTATTAAGTGGGTCATTCGAATGACAATGTTTTTTTGTGTTTGAAAATAACAGTGTACATACATAAGTCAAAGGATAAACTTTGATTTAACAGTGTGACACGTTTCATCTTTGGTATTTTCTGTGTATTTTTGATTTAGAGCTTCACAGCAAATTCTAAAAGTTGTTAAAAATAAAAAAGTGCATAAAACTGTGAAGTGCTTTTTGGCCCTGTGCAAGCTAAAGTCTAAATCATTCTCAGGGGCCTCAGACAGCGAAATAGCGATAGACATGCATACTTTCAGACACAGTATGCTTTGGTCTAATGAACAAATGAATGTAGAAGAGGTAAAACAGTAATGAGAAAATGGCACTTTACTTGAGGCTGGAGTCACTTCTCCAGATCTCCAGTAATAGGTTGGATTTGCACTGCTCAAACCTGGGTAGAAGGAAATGAAAAGGGAATGTCCCAAACCTGCATTCCCATAACCACCGTGCCGTCCTCCATTTAAAAAGTAAAATATATGTATATGTATGTATGTGTATGTATATATATGTATAAACCGGTGTATTATTATTTGCAAATTTGATCTTGTCAGGGACAATGTAACCATTTTTGATTCACAGTTTATCCTGGACTTAATTATAATTGTTTTTTTCTGTGTGTTAAAGCTGCTGGGAGGTTTCCAGGAAGATGAACGGACGGAGATTGCTAGGGAGGTGAAAGGAAAGAGAGTGTGGCTGGGCATTAAAAAACTTCAGGTGCTCATCGAGATGTCCCTCCAGGTAAGAATGAAAGGGGTGTCTTCCGTCTGTGTCTAGACGATTCCCTGACTCACTGCTCTTGCCTTTAATCATGTGCTTTGAGTCACTTAGAGTGATTAGAGTTTTAATTGTTTTCATCAAATTCTAAAATGATTTATATATATTCTACTCACAAAAAGTTTGTGATATTTGGCTTTCGGGGAAAATTCAAGTCATATTAGGTCAAAATGTAAAGTTTTGCTTAAACAAATAACCACAAGTTGTAAAACTAGAGAAACAGTTCATTCAAGTGGTCTCTTTTTTCCATGACTGTATATATAGAGGCTCCATGTTAGGCTAATATTAACCATCATCTTTTACTACGATTGCTGGTGACCATGTCACTAGGACAGTGTAACATGGTCAGAGTGACAACCAACTAGCAACACCGAAATTCAAAACCTAGTGTGCATAGAAAAATCCCACTACTCCACCTGGGTGCTGTAGGGTTTACTCAAGTATATGAATGTACAGTACATCCAGAAAGTATTCACAGCACTTCACTTCTGGCACCTTTTCCACATTTGTATGTGTTATGTACAGCCTTATTCCAAAATGGATTACATTATTTTTTCCATCAGAATTCTACACACAATACCCTGTTACTGTGAAAACAAATATTGGGTTTTTTGTTTTTTTTTTTGCAAATGTATTTAAAAAAAATTATAAAAACATGTACATAAGTATTCACAGCATTTTCTCAATACTTTGTTGTAGCACATTTGGCAGCAATTAGAGCCTCAAGTCTTTTTGAGTATGATGCTGCAAGCTTGGCATACCTATTTTTGGGCAGTTCCCCCCTTTCTTCTTTTCAGAACCTCTCAAGCTCTACCAGGTTGTATCGGAAGTGTTGGTACACAGCCATTTTCAGATTTCTCCAGATATGTTCAATAGGGTTTAAGTCTGAATGTTCTTGAGTGGCCCAGCAAGAGCCCAGAGTTGTCCCAAAGCCACTCCTTTGTTATCCTGGCTGCGTTATTACCAGTCTGAGGTCCAGAGCGCTCTGGAGCAGGTTTTCTTCAAGGATGTCTCTGTACATTGCTGCATTCATCTTTCCCTCGTCCCCAACTAGACTCCCAATTCCTGCTGCTGAAAAACAACCCCCCTTCATGCTGAAGTGTATGGATGGTATTGGACAGGTTTTCTCCACACATGACGCTGGCATTCATGCCAAAGAGTTAAATCTTTGTTTCATCAGGCCAGAGAATTTTGTTTAGGTGTCTTTTGGCAAACTCCAAGTGGTGATGAGTGGCTTCTGTCTGGCCACTCTACCATACAGGCCTGATTGGTGGAGTCCAGCCGATTTTTTTTTTTTTTTTTTTTTTTTTTTTTGTCCTTCTCCTCTCTCCACAGAGCAATGCTGAAGCTCTGTCAGAGTGACCCTTGGGTTGTTGGTCATCTCCCTGACTAAGCCCCTTCTACCGCGATCCCTCAGATTGGCCAGGTAGCCAGCTCCGAACTTCTTTCATTTTTGGATGATGGAGCCACTGTTCTCATTTGGGACCTTCAATGCTGTACAATTGTTTCTGTACCCTTCCCAAGATCTTTGCCTTGATACAATCCTGTCTCAGAGGTCTACAGACAATTCCTTGTTTTTCAGGGCTTGGTTTGTGCTATGAACTGTTAACTGTTGGACCTGATATAGACAGGTTTGTGCCTTTTCAAATCATGTCCAATGAACTGGATTTACCACATATTTATATGACAGGAAATCTGACAGATTAGAAATAACATTTGAACCACAGTTTGCCCTCCTTTTGTTCACAGAATGTCTGTTCCAGGGACTTTATTTACATTGCTCAAAAGCTTAGGCAGCCAACAAAGTAGTATGTTCATTCCATATTTTTAATTATAATTGAAACAAACTCTTTTATAACCACAATGTATCACTCAATTTCATTTTTGTTAACTGCATAATGTTGACTGGGTTTGGGACAGGTGACTTTCATTGGAAACACTCTGGGTTGCAGTCAGTAGTTTTTTTTTTTAATTAAATGTCAGTGTTCACCATTTGATTATTGATATATTTAATGTAACAGCCAAACATTATTGTGAATTATTATTATTTTTTTTATTTACAAAAGTATTCAGAATTTTGTTCTACTCTAGGATACATTTCTTCAAGATTTAGCTGGATTGGGCCAGTTAATCCTCCATCTCTGTTAGGAACTGTCAGATTAATTCTCAAGCATTTGTGAACTGCCATCTTCAAGTTTCTGGGTTTTGGTTGGGTAATGAATTGACATTCAGAGAATTGCCCTGCAGCCACTCCAGTGTTGTTTAGGCTGGTTCATCGGTCACTGCCATGTTGAAAGTTGAACTGTGTGCTCTGAAGGAGGGTTTAATGATGTTCCTGTGTTCAGTGTCATTAATCTGTCTCTCAGTTAATACCCCTGTTACTGCCCTGACATTAATGTAGCCCAAGTGTAAAACATAATGTTAACTTTTTAATGATGATTTACTTTGACTTTTATTTCAGTGCAGACATCTGATTGCTTTTTTCTACTGAACTTAATTTTATTAATAGACATTCCTGCAGTTCAGATCTGCAACCCAAAAGTTTGGTGGGGGAAAATTTAGTTCCAGTAATGAGGTGAATAAAACCTAATAATAGATATATTTAACATACTGGGCCAATTGGATAGAATATGTCGATTCAAATATTTTTGTTATATACTCCTTCAACTAACAATCTCCTTCAAAATAGTTCTTTACTCAGGGGGCACATGGTTTCTTTATTACTGATTTTATTGTATTATTATTACTGTTGTTTATGTTTAAAGTTTAAGGTTTGTTTAAAGTTTGTTTACATTACAAACAAACATTTTGTAATAGAAATAAATGAACATGTCCTTACCTAAATAATAATTGGATTCCAAACAGGTGATTGTAATCATGGTTTGGTACGAAAGCAGCGTGAGTGTTTTTAAACATTTTAATTATTTTCTCAATGTTCTACAGTGCATAATATCATTAAATTGGTTGAGCAATTTGAAGGAATTCCAGTTGAAGTTGAATTATCATGATCTTCAATTCCTCGAATGGCACTGCATCAAGAACCGCCACCAACAATATCTGATATAACCACATGACCAAGAGATTAAGAGATCAAACCACTACAATACGAAGTAACACACACAAATTACAATTAAAATGTTACTGTGAAAAAAGAAGCCTGATAATAACCATGTCCAGAAGCGACATTCCTTTCTCTGGACTCTGAGGTATCTACTATGGATCATCACAGAGTGGAAATGTGTATTGTGGTCAGATAAATCAGCATTGCAGGTCTTTTAATACAAATGTTAGTTGTGCGCTCCAGACCAAAGATGAAAAGAACAGTCTAGACTGTTATCGGGAACAAGTCCAAAAGAGTGTCTCATTGTACGAGACTGTGTCAATGCCCTTGGTAAAAATCATTTACACTTCATTAATGCACTACACAGCATTAATGCAGAAAGGTACATTGAGCTCTCAGGGCAACATAGCCATGTTGCATTTATCAACAAGACAATGCAAACCCACCTGCTGCACACAATACAAACGCATGGCTGTGGAAGAAGAGGGCATGGGTACTGGACTGGCCTGTCTACAGTCTTGACCTGTCGCCAAAGAGAACATGTAGAGAAAAAAATGAGACAACGACTCTACACTTTTGCACATCATAAGACATGTTTGCAGGAAGCATGGGACAAAATGAAAGCTGGAACACCACAACATTTTAAAGCAGCCATTAATTACATCCCAAACATTGGCTACATTAGGAGTTAATGGTTACATTTTATACACTGAATTGAGCAGAATATCAGGAAATTGCTCACACCTGCCAATTAGCAACATGGGTTATAAATCATCTGATCGTTGGACTGCTGTACAAAGGCAATATGATATTGTTGGGTGTTTAAATAGAAGGCTGATAGCTGTGCTTGTGGTGTAGTTCAGTGTGCATAGCAAGTGCTGTTTATGAGTTCTAGTTCTGTTTGTGCTAGATGCTCGGCAGTAATTGCTGTGGTATTTCCACCCCCCTCATCCTCCCTTAGAGGTATGAAGTCTGCCGGGACATGCTGCATGCAGCCGCTGTGCTCCGACGTGACTGCCTTCCCAGATTTTGCCTCTTTTCACCTCTTTTCCTCACATTCCCTCCTCACATTCCTTTTTCCCTCCTTCAGTAGTTCTTGCTTCACTTGGGTTCTGACTCCCAACAGCCACCGGCAATGGGAAAGATGAGTTATGACAGCCTTTCATTTTGTTTCGGACTGTTCCCTGTCTGTGCAGTGCCCAGCTCTGCTCAACTAAGCTCTTAATGCTCGTCATTTACCTCTGTGTGATTTTCTTTGCGTTCCTCTGCAAAAATAGAAATTTGGGCAGCGATTATAAATTGTGTTTCAGTTCAGCCTTTGTGTAAGAGTATATTGAGTATACAGTGAACTAGCAAGAGAGTGTTGTCATTTTAAATCATGTCTGAAAGCCTAGTGTGCAATGTCTCCTATCATATTATTAAATTCTCAAGTGACCCTTAATAAACAAAGTGCAATACAAAGTGTTTATGATATTCCGTAAACAAAGCAATGTGCTTAAACTGAAACAGAAAAAAAACATTGTAGCAATGTCTCATTAAGTACAACGTACAGTAATGAAAGAGACATTTGATTAACAACTTACTTCACATTCTAAGTGACAAAAACAAAGTTGAAAGAGTTTGGGAACATTCACATGAAAACCGTGTGAATGTGCCCTAACTGAAATGCGGTATTCCAAAATCTTGCGAATAAGAAGCTTAATGAAAACAATGTAGACATGCAACATGGTTCTATTGCTGCTGTGGTAACATCAAAGTTCTGCACAGTGTACTACCAGCTTTATGTCTAGTGACTCTTAAGTTTTCACAAACTTTTAATGATTTGGAAACCAAACTCGACAATCGGCCTTTAACTGCAGACAAATTTAAAATA
>JAYDZG010000008.1:4771757-4784017 GCA_034509265.1 Microcambeva bendego | reverse complement strand
AATATGTTTAGTAACTTATAGTTTTACCTCAGTTTGTCTTTCTGTGCTACACCACCCTCTTCACTGATTGAGGATAGCCTCGGAACGTGAGTCAGGTTTGACGTCAACTGGCGAGTTTAGATAATTAGATGACGATGCCCCAGGTATCCTGGCGATTTTATGGTGTAAGTGAACTAGATACAAATTGGGCCACGTGGGGAAGATCTTATATGTATGTACATGCATAGTCATGTCCAAAAACATGACCTGAAGCATGAGGCCTAGAGAAGACAGGCCTGGGCCTCTTCTTCTCGTGACCTGTGTGTTGAGTTTAGAACAGGACTTAGCTGATGTTCTATACTCTTGATTTTCTTATTTAAAATAAATTCTTAAATTTTATTTTTATTATTATCCTTTCCTTCAACTCCAAAGAACACAACATTATTTATTTATTGTATTTATTTGTCTAAGGAGTATATTTTTAAGTCTAATATGTCCAATTGCTGAAATATGCCATGATTTCTCTCCACTAATGCTGACAACTGGTCTGATTGAGGAAGCTTATTCCATCTCCGAGTGTATAGCAGCTGTATGCATTGTCTCTTACACTAGACTGGTACATATGTGGATCAGCACTGTTTAAGGAGAGACACATCCTGATCAATGCATTCTTTCCCTGTTCAGTCATTGTAAGTCATCCAGCAGAGGTCGTAATTGCATCATTCGTGATCAGCTTTTTTGCCCTGGATGGGAAAAGTGCCCTTTCTGCTGGAGCCTCATCAATATTTAATGAATTACATCCATACTGCAGCTGAGAGAGTGTATTGACTTAATGTGGGTTTGTGTTTATGTAATACACACCTGAGAACTCTTTCCAAGCAATGGTTTCTCGTAGGACCAGTTATGGAAACAAATGATATTTTTTATATCATTGTAAATAAATTCAAGCATGAAGGGTTTAATTACCGAATTTGCGGAACTTTTGGCGCCACGTAAACAAGTTGTTTAAGTGTGTTTTACTGGTGGCTCAATGCGTAAATCAGACAACAAGATAACATTGTTATATTTTTAAAGTTCCTTTTAAGGGTTGAACAAATTGCTTGTAAATATAAATTGTATATGCAATTACACTCTCCAATAGTGAGTGCTTGGCCACTGAAAAGGGGGGTAAAGACCCAGAAAAGGTTGGGAAAGTGGTTTCAGCTGTGAGGGTTAATCCAGGATGAGGTTCATCTGGAACTATTATGGTTCAGGCTGCTGAGTTTCAGTGACAGGAAAGCCTAGAGAATGAAGTGTAGCTTCAAGTGTAACTGCAAATCAGTATGACCCTGTTTATTAATTAAGCTTTTTTTTTTAAATAATGTTTCTTGTGTGGAGGAATTACCACCAACCTTTTATGGCTAAATAAAAGTCAAATAAAAGTTCCATAAACTGGTGGGAAGTCTTTTTAAATGTGTGTATGCTATATATACTGCAAACCAGAATTTTATATCTAATCAAACATTTAGTTCCATTTACATTAATCATTAAGTTTTTTGCTGTACTATAAAATGCATGTATGTTGAACTCATGTAAGCACCTACAGGTGCAGGTCATAAAATTAGAATATCATGAAAAAGTTTATTTATTTCAGTAATTCCATTCAAAAAGGTGAAACTTGTATATTATATTCATTTATTACACACAAATGTTCATTTCTTTTAATTTAGATGATTATAACTGGCAACTATTGAAAATCCCAAATTCAGTATCTCAGAAAATTAGAAAATGGTTCCATATTAAAAAACACCTGGTACCCTACGCTAGTCAGCTAATTAACTTAAAACACCTGCAAAGGCCTTGAAATGGTTTCACTCTAGTTCTGTAGGCTACACAATCATGGGAAAGACTGCTGACTTGAAGGTTGTCCAAAAGACGACCATTGACACCTTGCACAAGGAGGGCAAGACACAAAAGGCCATTGCTAAAGAGGCAGGCTGTTCACACTGCTCTGTGTCCAAGCACATTAGTAGAGAGGCAAAGGGAAGGAAAAGATAAGGTGGAAAAAAATTGTACAACAAGGGGTATAACCACACCCTTGGTAGGATTGTGAAACAAAACCCATTCAAAAATGTCGGGGAGATTCATTAAGAGTGGACTGCAGCTGGAGTCAGTGCTTCAAGAACCACCACGCACAGATGTATTCAAGACCTGGGTTTCGGCTGTCGCATTCCTTGTGTCAAGCCATTCTTGAACAAGGGACAGTGTCAGAAACATCTGGTCTGGGCTAAAGACAAAAAGGACTGGACTGCTGCTGAGTGTTCCAAAGTTATGTACTCTGATGAAAGTAAATTTTGCATTTCCTTTTGGAATCAAGGAGTCTGGAGGAAGAGAGGAGAGGCACATAATCCACGTTGCTTGAGGTCTAGTGTAAAGTTTCCACAGTCAGTAATGGTTTAGGGTGCCCTGTCATCTGCTGCTGTTGGTCCATTGTGTTTTCTGAGATCTATCGACCAGAGATCATGTGACCAGTAGTGTAAATTTAGTGATGTTGTCACTATAGTTACTTTTTCGTGACCCATTATCAACCTTTTTTCCGAAAAAAGTGACAAAATCTACCAACTTTTCTGGAGTTATTGGAGACTTTTAAAGATTTGGAAGTGAAAGACGCCCTGTCCCAAAGCATTCAGAGACGCTCAGAACTGCGCGTCCTCAATGTATTTATTCCATATGATTTAAACTCAGATATAAAAGGGACTTTGAATCAGTGTTTATTTAACGTCCCTTTGTTATCTGGATCCTCACTTAATTTATTCCATATGATCATAATAACACCCCATAACAGTCCTTATGCGTCGTGTGATCGATCCGATTCTATTGAACAACTCTTTAAAATGAAACAAATCATGCATCTGATAGACATAATAAATATTTGTATTATATACTTTCAGTTCTAGAGAAGTACAAGTCAGGGTTGGGTTGTAAAAAAATATCCAAATCTCTGATGATCCCCCAGAGCACCATGAAATCCATTATCATCAAATGGAAAGAACACAACAAAATGTATCACTACAAACCTGCCAAGAGAGGCCCGCCCACCAAAACTCTCAGACAGGGCAAGGAGGGCCTTAATCAGATAGGTAGCACACAGACCAAAGGTAACCCTGAAGGAGGTGCAGAGTTCCCAAGCAGAGACTAGAGGATCTGGCCATATTACCACAATATGATGTACATTCCATAGAGCTGGACTTTATGGAAGAGTGGCCAGAAAACATGCCTTTACTTACAGACAAAAATAGGATGCCTTGTTTTGAGTTTGCCAAAAGGCATTTGGGAGAATCCACAAATGTATTGAAAAAGGTGCTCTATTCAGATGAGACCAAAATTGAACTTTTCAGAGGTTCAAGGTCAAGGTAGCCATCAACCAGGTATTTTTAGAGCTCTTCATGCTTTCTGCTGCTGACCAACTTTATGGAGATGCAGATTTAATTTTCAAACACAGTGCCAAAGCTACCAGTACCTTGTTTAAGGACCATGGTATCCCTGTTCTTAATTGGCCAGCAAACTCGCCTGACTTGTGAAGAGGAAGATGCGATACCCAACAATTCAGAAGAGCTGAAGGCCACTATCAGCCAACATTTATAAAAATCCTTTTTTGTATTGGTCAGAAGATACCTAATTTGGGATTTTCATAAGTTGTCAGTTATAATCATCAAAATTAAAAGAAATAAACATTTGAAATATATATGTCTGTGTGTAATGAATGAATATAAGATACATGTTTCACTTTTTGAATGGAATTACTGAAATGAATCAACTTTTTCATGATATTCTAATTTTATGACCAGCACCTCTATTTAAGATGAGATTTAGGTTTAGTTAACAAAAAGACCACTCTGATTTGTTTTTAAAAGTTATGACGACTTGCATGTACAGTATGGAAGTAAATCTGTGTTACCAGATTTCGACATTTAAAAGCGTTTGAATTTTCAGCACTGATTTTTTTTGCCTTACATTTAAACACATTGCATTTTACATCGATTCATTTTTATGTTCGTTTTTCGATGTTACCAAAATTCAAAGTCAAAAACTAAACTAAAAAAATCAAACGATATATTTTCGGATACAAAAATTCGGCACCATAAATTCGGATCACAAAACACGACGTCCAAAAATTTAGATTAAACATCCGGGACACGCAGTATGAGCAATCGATCCCATGTGACCAGTAGTGTAAATTTAACGATGTTGTCACTATATTTACTTTTTTGTCAACCATTATCAACCTTTTTTTCCAAAAAATCTACCAACTTTTCTGGAGTTACTGGAGACTTTTAAAGATTTGGAAGTGAAAGAGCATATCGACGGCCCTGTCCCAAAGCACTCAGACGCTCAGTACTGCGCGTCCTCAATTTATTTATTCCATAGGATTTTAACCCAGATATAAAAGATATAAAACTTTTAATCAGTGTTTATTTAACTTCCCATTGTTATCTGTATCCTCACTTAATTTATTCCATAGGATCATAATAATACCCAATAACAGTCCTTGAAACAAATCGCGCATCTGCTAGACATAATAAAGATTTGTATTATACACTTTCAGTTCTTATATTCAGTACAAAATAGTAATTCCAAAAAAGTTGGTGAAGTGACATGAGAAAATTATATGTCTAAAAATAATTTGTGGAAATAGAAACTGAAAATTGGCATATGCATATTAATGCACCCCGTTGCTGTGAAGCCCTTAAAAGGTTATGGTGCAACCAATTGCAACCAGAAGTCACATGCTTAGTGAAATGAAGTCCACCTGTGTGCAATCTAAGTGATCTGTCAGTATATACACACTTTCCTAAAAGGCCCCAGAGGCTGCAACACCATTAAGCAAGAAGCACCACTAACCGAAGAACACCACGAAGACCAAGGACATCTCTAAACAAGTCAGGGACAAAGTTGTAGAGAAGTACAGGGTTGGGTTGTAAAAAAATATCCAAATGATATCTGATGATCCCCCAGAGCACCATCAAATCTTTTCAGCCACCAAGAAAAACTCTATGTCTGGCGCAAAACCAACACATCCCCAAAGTGAAACACGGTGGTGGCAGCATCACAGTGAAACTGGTCTGAGTCAAGGGGAAGCTGTTTCGGCCCGTCAGAGATTTGAGAATGGGACGGAGGTTCACCTTCCAAATGACCCAAAGCATACTGCTTAAGCAACACTCGAGTGGTTTAAGGAGAAATGTGTACAAGTATTGGAATGGCTTAGTCAAACCCCAGACCTTGATACAATTGAGAATCTGTGGTCAGACTTTAAGATTGCTGTTCACCAGCAGAAACCATCCAACTTGAACGAGCTGGAGCAGTTTTGCCTTGAGGAATGGGCAAAAATCCCAGTGGTAGGATGTGGCAAGCTCATAGAGACTTATCCAAAGTGACTTGCAGCTGTAATAGCTGCAAAAGGTGGCTCTACAAAGTACTGACATTAGGGGGGTGAATAGTTATGCACACTGATGTTTTCTGTATTTGTTGTCTGCTTCACAATACAATAAATCAAATGTTCAATGTTCTAGGCATGTTCTGTAAATGATGCAAACCCTCAAACATTTTAATTCCAGGTTGTGAGGTAACAAAACACAAAAATGTCAAAGGAATACTTCTGCAAGTCACTGTACCTGTAAGTCTGCCTTTTTAGCTTGTTGGTGACAAATTTATTTATTTTTATATTTATTTTTACTTTTCACTTTACTTTACGTAACGATCTTAAAACCACTTCTTTCTTTGCATTATTTAGTCTACGTTAGCAAATGCATGCTAGACTACATGGTAGCCTTCACATGAAGCGGAAAGGGTGCTTACTTAATTAATTTTAATCCTTAAATTAGTTGTTTGTTGATATTAATACTTTAATTTCTTTTTCATTATTACAGCGCTAATAGCTAAAATGTAAACATAAGGAAATCATCTCATTGTGTAGAGTAGTTTATACTTCCATCAGCACTTTACAGTTTGAGAAAAATTGCTTTCATGTTTTCAAGTGAAAGAAAAAAAATATTAATCTGTATGTGAACATTAATTAAACTAAAACTAAAACGAAATCTTTTTTTTCCAATTTCCAAGATAATGAGTCGAGATATTGGGAAAAGCAGTTGGTATAACAAGAAATAAAGATGAATCAAGGGGACTTTTAGCTGTTATAATAATGTTTTAAGTAATGCTAACCCAAGTTGTCATTACACATACGTTTTCAGGCAACTTGTTTCCTCATTTTTTAAGTAAACTGAACTTATCCAGGCTTACAGTTTATGTTAGTGAATGCAGCCATACTTCAAAAGTAATATTATTGTTCATAATATTGAAATTGGAATGAGAAAAATGTCAAATGCATGTGATACGATGTTTAGACATTCACATACATTTCGCCATTACTTTAAGACTTGTAATTAACATTATAAACACATTCTAAGACTGATGTAGAAGAACTATGGATACCATTAAAGGCTTTCCTAAAATGTTTTGCCAGTCCTGCGTTTTAGGTGGGATCCAATGTTTTGACATCTGAAATTTCACTCGGATTAAACAGCATTCTAGAGCCTCTTTAAAGCTTGCGGCTCCAGACCTGTCGTAATATTTGGTGCTTCAGGCAATTGCCGTCTCTGACACCCTACTGCAGACCATAAGGTCGTCAAGGTCCCCAGGTCATTTAAACCTTTTTTTTGAAGTTGTTCATCCTCGTCTCTGTCATTTAAGATGGGTGAAGAGATGCCACTGTTTCTCGGGCTATGGGCTGACATAACACTGAAATGACAGATTAGATGCAGACATGGGGCTGAGATGGTAGCCAAGAGGAAGATCGTTACCCTTTATTAGAGAAGCGTGGGAAACGTGCACAGTTTGGGCTTGTCGTTCTCCTAACCACTAATAAAAGACTAAATTAAACTTGTTACCGTGTGTCATTTATGACTTGGTTAGAAAAATAAAGTGTTAGCAAATATTAGTAGCAATTTAAAGAACAACTGTTTCAAGTCAGGCTGAGTAATATGACAAAATATTAACATCACAATATATTTAAAACTATATCAAACAGTTCTTAATACTAATTAATGTTGCAAACTGAGCATAAACATGTTTTCCAATTATTTTATAATGATTTTATATAGACCTCTTGATAAACCAATCTCGAATAATTGCAATTTTCTTTTTTATATTAGTGATACATAAACCAAAAGTAAATATATTTATATTTATTCATATTGTGATGTTTTGCCATATCGCCCACCACAATTGATAGCAATTTAATCACATATTCATAAAAAAACATAGATTTAGAAGCAAAAACATGACACAGCAAGTCTTTCTTCAAATATATAATCTTAGTTCAGTCATACAGGTATATACATTATATAATAAATAATATTTATAAAAACATAACATTTGAAGACGATAAAATAAAAGGAAATTATTAACTTTGTACAAAACTTTGGATATAGCAGGGTGGGAGATACAGGGAGAAAAGGGGAGTGCTGATATGAATGATGATGATGGCTGACCTTTTTCAAGGAACCGATTGGATGTGATGTTAGGTGACGATTCAGATTTAAAGGACTACACTAATGCCTACCTTCCACTTCTGTAGTTAAACTTAATGAATGGGATGCGTACAGGACTGTTTGAACATGTAAGGAACCCTTCGTCTGTCTGCCGCGGCATCATCAAGCCAGGCGTTTCCTCCCACTCTGTGTCGACCGGCTCACACGCAGAAGAGTCGGGACACCCCGGCCTGATTATAGTCTGCAGGGCAGATTTATACAGTTATGGGGAAACAAGTTTTGAACCACTTATTTGGTTAAATAAATACATTCTTACACAGTCTCTGTATTTATTTAAGTTTACAATGTCAATTATTCAGAGCGAACATCAGCACTAGTGTTGGCAGTTATAAGTTAAGAAATGTCTACTTTTGTGTAAAATTTCACTTTCATTTCGCAATAGCAAATAATTGTCTGTGATTTGTAATCATGATTTGGTACAAAAGCAGCATCCATGAAAGGCTGCTCTAATGAGCAAAGAAATCCACAGTATCTCCAGTTTGTCGACAAAATGGTGAGAAAATGGTTGAAATGTTTAAAAACAATGGATCTCAAAGAAAGTTTGGAAGAGATTTGCAATTTTCTCCCTCAACAGTGCATAATATCATTACATTGGCAAGGGATTACTTTGCCATACCTTCATTGAGCACCACAGTACTGAGTCACGTGCACAAATTCAAGGTGGTAAAGGCTATACTGTCTCAAATGTTTTTTTCCATTATACATACCATCCCAACTTTTTCTGATTTGGGATTCTAGTATTTGCAGTATTTGTTTTCTTTGCATTGTTTATAGACACCAGGTCGAAATACATTGTGTGTTCACTTTGAACATATGCAATTACAATGGTTTAAAACTTGTTCCCCATCAGTGTCACAGTGTTACGTTTTTAACTTGGACACCTTATCCATATATACCCATGAGACACATTTTCCAACATACAAAGGACTCTTTTTTCCTTTTTTAAGAAATGACAGCACTGTAAAGATCAGATTAGATCAGAGATCGTAACTCCTTACACCCATGTTAGATTTTCTAAGTGCAGATCTTCCTCTCTGTATAGATGTACACAATATTTGCAGAATTCTGTTATCACCTATTCATCTGTGGTTTTGTCTGTGGTTTCACTTCTAGCTGGCCATGTTTAGACAGGTAGTCAGTTTTCCACACCTGCTCTATTTGTTCTGATTTCCGTATATTTATTCCTTAAATAAGAGAATAAAATAATCGGGGAAGGCACGACTAATGTAATCGCCATATTGACAATGAATGATTCATTTAAGCAGATGAATCCACATGGATAGCTTAATGAAATAAGCTTATTCGATGTCAGTGGTAACTAGTATTCACACTAGCACCTGAATGTTTGTGGATATTGTTGATTTGCTGTGTAAAAAAATCTCCTTTCAGCTGTTCCCATTAGTGATCGCCACAGCAGAACGTGATCTGCATTTTTGACTTGCCATCGTTTTTGCGGTGGTGCCCTTCCTGATACAACCCTCGCCATTTCTCCAGACATTGCTTTGTGCATCCTAGTTGTTAGGTACCTATAGGACAATTTAGTGTCTCCAATTAAGCTGATTGTATGTTTTTTATGTGTCAGGAAACCGGAGGTCCCAAAAGAAACCCAAGCAGACCATATGCAAACTCCACACAGAAACAACCCGGACCACTGCGTCTGAGGATAGACCTCAGGACATTCTTGCTCTGATCAGTTCAAGAGTTCAGACACTTGTGGGGTTGCCTGCTGAATTTGTTTCTTACTAGTGTGAATACAATGTTACAAACTGCTTTAAATCTGACATTTAGATGAAAATTTCCGATACATAGGAGGATGCTTTAATCTTAGACAAAAAAAAAATAAAAACAGCTGTGTAATAATTCAAATTTGATCCAACATAATTCCCTAAAGTGATTACCACAGTTAATTGATAACTGTTTATTTTAGTTTTGCTCACAGCTGTGAAATCAGCAGCATTCAAAAGAGATTAAATGAGAATTCGTTGCATTCAATGTTTCAACCTAAATGCTATTATGTGTCCCTAGTGGTTCTTCAGTTGTCCTAGATGGACACACTTGCTCAATAAAAGCAATGCCAAGTTCACACTACACTACCTACCCTCAAAAGGAATTGCAGGCAAGTCTTTCTGGTCTCCCAAACTACTTTTTGTCAGTGTACGAAAATACACATCAACAATAAACTATGTTAACCCTGTATCTTGGGTTCTCACTGGCTGTAGCGATGTTGCCAGACTCAGCATGCTAGATATCTTTCGCAGCTAGATCGACTCATTGAGCAGTTCACACACAACGATCGACAGCTGAGAGCCAGGAAATAGCAGCCACCACTCGGTATATGAACATAAGGGCAAAAATCATGTAGTGTGAACTAGGCAAGTTTAGAGCAACAAAGCTTGCTCGCCTTACCCATAGCAGAAGTTGCATGACGTTCTTTAAAGAAATAAATTCCAATGTTCTAATGTTTACTTACTTATGAGGTTGTGTTCACACTGAAATCTTAAAACATATTGCTGCACTATGGGATTCTCCTGTCCAAGTAATAATGAGTAAATAATAGCAAGTAAGCACTATAATGGTGGTGTGCTGATTTGTTGGACAAGCACTACAATGTACTGCTTTATGCATCCAAGTGGCTAGGTACCTATAGAACAATTTGGTAACCTGACTGCATGTTCTGGGGCTGTTGGAGAAAACCTGAACATCCGGAAGGAAACACACACAGACAGTAGGAGAACTTGCAAACTCCACACAGAAAGGACCTGGACTGCCCGGTCTGGGGACTGAACCCAGGATCTTCTTGTTTTGAGGTGACTGTTGAGATAGTTTAGAGAGTAAACTGTAATTATTTTTCATGAATAAACAGCAAGGATATATGTTAGATGATTTTGTTTTCCCTTTATGTCTTTTATACTGACTGGTGCCCATGTTAAGCAGTTGGTTTTTCCGGTAGCACATCAGTGCAGAGTGTACGAACTTCTCTGTCAGGAAGGGCAACTGGCATCAAAAATATGCCAAATCAATAATTCGGATCACAATCCGCTTTGGTAACTCCAAATGGGAAGCAGCCAGAGGTATTCACATTTACATTGATTGTTTTTTTAGACAAATGACAAAAATGTTCATGTAAAGAAGCCGGTCTTCCTTTAGGTTTGCTTGATAAATAATTTTGTTATCTGAAGTTTTGGGGTGCTCTTAAAATGCATAAAATATTTGATGTTTGATTTTCATAAACTTTTGCGTTGAAATCACTCTTCAGTGATAGTGAATTTTCTTTTTGCTTTTTTACTTTCCTCAGTTTTGTTAGATGTAAAGTAAGCAACATGTAGAAAACTACTGCAGGGTGTGGCGTGTGTAGGTTTGACAGCATACCTTAGCTCATAGTCAAGTGTGGTTAGTTTGGTGGGATTTGAGATGTCGGGGAAAATCACAGGGATTACATCAGTTTCAGTAGTCTAATCAGGCAGAAATACCCAGCCCTTAGATACACTTCAGGCTCAAAATGATCAGTAGTTAAGTAACAGCGCTACTTTTCAACCATCCTTCTCTGATCAGCCCCCCTTCAGCTCATTCATGTCTTGTGTAGTGAGAGTGTGTTGGGCAGATACAGTTTCAGCTGTTGGGCTTTGAGAATAGATGATCAGAGAGTTGAGTGACAGGTTGAGTCTACACGATACCAGAAAGCATTGAAAGTTCATGTGCTACACACACCACAGACTGAAATAAATAAAAAGTAGCATGACTGGTATGATAATGGTAATCACATGGTAGCTAAGGGGCTGTTATTAAAGAGTATTAACAGTTCCAGTACCGAAGTGCCAGTGCTCACAGCATGTGGCGAGTGTACATGTACTAGCAAGGTCCTATGTCTCAGTCTTATCACTTTCCTTTTCACACCCACAGGCTGGAGAGTTGGCCAGTGTCCTCATTTGCACGTATGCACGTCGTACACCCGGACACACTCCTGGCAACTGACGTAACAGCACCAGTGAAAGATGCAGTGGCACTTCTCTTTGCGTTTTTCAGTTCTTGTATTGTGGCCGCGGCCACAGCAGAGCAGGTCGCAGCCTTCGATGCCGTGGGAGGACACGTTGCAGGCACGGTCGCGTGTGCCGAATGAGCCTGTCTCTGGGTTTGGCTCACAGAAGTTGGGTGAGCCCTCGTAGTACACCAGGTCTCTCTCTGTGGGATGCTTGAAGAAGGCATATTTAGCGCGCAGCGTCTCCACCCATCCCCTGGACTCCCGGTGCTTTTCCACAACCATCTCGGACGCACTGTCATACTTGTCCTTCAAGTAGTCTCCAAGGTGACGGAAGTCGGGTTGTGCCCACCAGCATGTTTTGACCTCACAGCTGCCTGACAGGCCGTGGCACTTGCAGCGCAGATGCATGTTCTCTAAGATGGTCTGGAAGAACAAAAGAAGAAACGGTAAATGGTTTTACATCAGAAGGCTGTATTTTACAGGCTAGAGCACTGCAGTTGTTTAAAAGGCTGAAACCCATCCGTAGGTAATGTACTGATAATAAGGTTGCTGATGTTGGCACTTTTGAGCTCCTGAACAATCTAGCTTTTTTTTTTGTGTAGTTTTTGTATTTTGTATTTTGTGTGCACTGCAAGCATCTGTACAACCAAATTCCTTGTACAGTGCCTTGCAAAAGTATTCACCCCTTGGCTTTTTACCTTTTTGTTTTATATATA
>JAYDZG010000008.1:4729707-4744803 GCA_034509265.1 Microcambeva bendego | reverse complement strand
TTTTGGTGTTTTTTTATTTTAAATACCTTTCATAATTGTAAATATTGGTCTGACAACTTTCTCATGTTTTAATTATTTTGAAATATAATACTTGTAGTATAGTATAGCATAGTGCAAGAGCAAGAGCTATTTTCATATGCTGTTTGTATGAGGTAAGTAAATGAGTTACTTTGAATGTGAGCTGGACATCGAGATGTGCAGGGTGGCTTACGTATGCCACTTGAGCTCCAGAGTAGGACCTTTCTTCAGTTCTCTGGTATTCGTTTGTGTTTTTCCCTTGCCATACTTTTGATTTGCTTTCCAAGTGCTCAAGGCTGATCAGATAAAATATGACAGAACTCCTGAAAAATGTTCAAACCTGTTCATTCTGCCTTCCTGCTAAACCGTCCTCCACCCCCTCTTCTCTTTGCTCGGCGGAGACTCAAAAGCGAGCTATCGGGACGGGGATCCCCTCCAGTCAAAACAGTGAACCACTGCCTGCCTGCTGCCTGCCTGCACAAACTGCTAAGTGCCGAATGTGTCAGAATTTTAGCACTCATACAAGCCTCATAAACTGTGGAAAAGACCTGACAGATGAATGCTTTTAATTTGTGTTGATCAGTTTCTTACTAAGAAAGTTTTGATTGATCTAGAGGGTGTATAAATTAGATTTGTTAAGATTATCAGACAAACAGTCAAAAATAAATTTTTACTCACAAAGCCCAAATCACAGTTTCAAACTGCATCCTGATAATGTTTCTGCATTCAGGTCAATGCACATGTGTAGTACAGACCAACAGACCAATGAGTAGTAAAGGCAACAGACCATAAGTGGATGATATCTGCTTTTCCAGCTGTGTATTAATCACACAGGACTGATGGAATGTCTTAATTAATATTTTTTTGACAGGTCGGCCCTCCAGATTGTTATATGCATCATTGATTTATCTCAGCTTAAGAATGGTACTACAGTACAGTGTACTGGTTTATGCATCCTAGTCATTAAATACTTCTGATGTTTAGTGTCTCCAAATAACCTGACTGCATGTTTTTGGATGTTGGCAGGAAACCAACGCAGGTAGAATATGCAAACTTCACACAAAAAGGGCCCAGACTGCCAGGTCTTGGGATCAAACCCTGGACCTTCTTGCTGGGACAGTGTAAACCAGTGAGTCACCTTCCCTCCCAGAGTCAAAAAATTATGAAAGGCATGAAAGGTTTAAACAGCGATGTGCTTGAATGATACTGACAATTTGGTTTCTGTAGTAACTTATTTTTTCTATTTAGTTTATGCACCCCCCTATTTTTTCCCATTTAGCATATCAATTTGTCCTCCACTGCTGGGAGATCCCTGATTGCAGTCGAGATGGATTTATTGCTGTTCACCCCGCCTCTGACACATGCACACAGACAAAGACACAGGGTCCTTACAAAGCATTTGAAGACCCCACCCACATAGTCCGATCGTCCTGCCCTAGCATATATGTGTCTGCTAGATGGCATCCAGCTGACCTGTGGCAACTTGACATTGTAGCTATTTGCACAACACTTTTGTGCACCACCACAATCAGACAGTGTTAGTGTTAGTAGAGGGTGGAGCTAACAAACAGAGATTGGAGGTTTAAATCCAGGCTCTGCTATGCCGCCACTGTTGGGTCCTTATTTTTTCTGGTAGAACCCTGTCGTCTCCAGGGGCACCATACAACAACAGTCTCTGCCCTCTGACCCCACCTTACAAAAAAGCTGGCCAATGTGAAGAAATAATTCTATTTTACTGTACATCTTTATATATGACAAATTAAATGTGGCGACCCCTAACATCTAAAAATACCAACTGATAAGTAAAAATACTATGTCAAATGTAACACAGCATATATTGTCAGCTATTATATACTGCCCAGGAGCTAGGAGGGTAAAGAGCCTTGCTTGATGGCCCAAAAGCAGCTGCTTGGCAGAACTAGGATTCAAATCCACATTCCAATTGACAGCCTAGAGCTCTAACAACTGAGCTTCCAATGCCTCTAAGTTAGCACGAAATGCACCCATTCAAATACCACATTCTTCGCACTTAGTAAATGATTGTGTTGAGCAATTGGTCGTTTCCTCACCTCAATCAAAACTTTCATTCATACACTGAAAAAACATGCTGAATAGACAAGTGAGCCAACCTCATCCTCCCAGCAGTCACAGGTTTAGGACTGTCTAGTAACTGCTTTTGTTTTGTGGTTTTGTTCTTCTTGACCATATCCTTCCTGTCCACTTGTGTCTTGGTTCTTGTATCTCTGTGTGGGTGTGTCTATATGTGTGTATGAGGACAGGATAACCCAAGAGATAACCTGTGAAAGCTGGATGATGCACGGAGTGCAGGTGTACTTTCTTTGTTATCATAGTGTGTGTGGCAGTGGCCGTCTGACTCTTACAGACCTATCATCCATCAGAGGTCAGCATTTCAGTCAGATTTATTTAATGGATTGTATTCTTGTCTGCATATTTGTCCTCCAAGTGTATAGTCAGTATTTTTCATCACTGTGATCTTGAATAACCAGCAAAGCCTCTTAAAATTGATCTTTTATTTCAGAGTTATTTTATCATAGTTTTATCCACATGTATGTTTTAACAGCACTTTATCCTGGTCATCATCATGGCAAAATGCTCTAACATACATTCTAGAAAGAGCCAAGATGAAAGCAAGTCTATATACATCTTTATTACAATAGTTTATAAATACACTATAGTTTAATAGAGGCTGTAAAGATTTATACCAAATATCTGGTGTAAAATATGGGTGACACTGTCGCCTATCAGCAATAGTTTGCATGTTATCCCCAGTTAATTAGCCAGGTAAAGTAGAGATACTGAATTGCCTTATAGCCACTATAATGCATAAATAAGTACATTGTAGTGATGCTCCAAAGCCCAGATAAATAGGGCGAGATGTAGAGACTATGCCAAATCAATGTTGCGTATCTAGATCGGCTGAGGCAACCCCTAATGGGAGCAGTCAAAGGATAAATATTTAATGCAGTGTTATTTATTATACATCAAATATAAATATAATATAAATATAAATAATATAAATAAACAAATAATAAATATCCATTTAATATTCAACAAGATCTTTGAGACTTTCCTTAAAATACATTTCAAGCACACAGATTCTCACAATAATGTATCAAGATGTATTTATGCTGTTGAGATAATCAGTGATAACTTTAGATGTGAAAGATAGAGATTAGGATGAACAACACAGTAGGAAACCTTTAATACATTGGAAATTGCATTGCATTGTATTAAATTGTGTTTTATTGTGAGACCTGTGCCCTGTGGGATGCTGAGCTAATATGTGCAAATATTAATCTCTTTGCTTTTATTGGTCAACAAAGCAAAGATAAGCAGCTCTCTTCCGCTGTGCTTTACCCCGCCATGCTTTTCACTCTCTCCATGTGAGTGCGCCACTCTCAATAACCCTCTATTATTGATATTGAACCTCCAAGTCGGGAGAATAACATTCTTTTTTTTGCTGCCTATGTGTTTGCATTCAGCCTCCCTCTCTTAAGTGACTGGGTGGATGCCTGGACATCCTTGATCCTTTTCACACTGAATTGCAAACGGAGGATTTTCCCGCACCAAGTATCATTAAAGTGCTCCTACTGACCATTGTGCAGGGGGGCATCGGGTGGATAATGACATTCCTGAAACTTAGAGATGGGTCCTAAAGTTCTATTGAAGCCAATAGGAGTAGGTCAGGATCCCCACGGGTTCCTCGAGGCTATCTCATTCACTCTGTCTTTATCACATGAAAGAAAAATTGCAACTTTTGCTGGAGAATTTTCTTCTTTCCCCTTTTATTTTAAAAGAACAGATTTGAGTCAATTTTCCCTTTTAAAAAAGTAGATGCAATTTTTAGATTATTTATGTAATGCTTTTTGATGCTGTAGTTTCAGTTGTTACAAGATCACTTTTTGATGTAGTATTAATAAATTTGTTAACAGATGAAAACAGATGATACATTTAAACCTGCAGTCTTTTGAGGACAGATTTATACCCACTTGATATCAGAGGTGACACAGGGAGGGCAAATGCACAGCAGGCCCCTGTTTCCTGTGTCCAAGCAGTCATGATTTTTAACCTCCACCTGTCTCATAAATGTATTTTTATATGAACCCACAACATTATACAAAGGTTTAATAAAAATGTTGTTTAATTGACTTTCATTTTCAAAGAAAGCGGTTAAAAGTCAATGCAATTTTAAACATATTTATGTAATTCTATGTGGTCATTCATTTGTCAGCCGACATTTTTTTTCCGACATGAATATGTAAACAAATGTAAAAAGATTTAAAAGGTGGAATAAAAAATGTTCAGACAAACTCTTCCTTGTATAACATCTAAGTCCACTAAAACGATAATTTGAGAACCAAGAAGAGGAAAATTGCAAACATGGTTGTCAAAATGACACTCCATTTGCCAGCAGGATAAAAATGTACCGACATTATCAGGAATTATAGTGAAAAAAATCAACAAATGTTTTAATGAGTCTGGTATTTTAAAGGCATTTTGCTTACCTGAGGCCCAACAGAGCTCACTCATCGTCTGTAATACATATGCAAACAAACAAAGCCAACCAAACTGCAAGGGTTCAATAGATACAGATAAACTGTATATAGAGCGTGCAATACCTCACTAAATGAATAAGATGAATTACACAAAGTCTTGTAAATTATATTGTTTTTAACAGATTGGTGTTGATAGCTGTTGTTATATTTAACTTCAATTTTTTAAATATTTGTTAGTGTGTAAAGCCACAACAGACAATGCCTTCTCATTTTTTAAATACCACAATGGAAAAAAGAAATTAATCTTGAAAAGGATTTGAAAAATAAATTAATAAAGTTTATAGACTTTAAAACCTCAGTGTAACTTTGCTAATTAAGTACTTTTTAGTTTTACATTTTAGGATGGAAATATTTAATTACAACTGTTCTCCAGTGCAGTTAATCTCAAGGTTGCAAACAATAAATCCAAATACATTCATGTATCCGTACTTGGGGTGTAATCTAAATACATAGATATACATGTTACTATTCTGTTATAACAATTAATTTGATATTTAAAATACAATTAATATTTAAATTACAATGTAGAGATTATAAATGTACGCATTTCATTTATGAGTTGAACAAGCATTTCCTTTTATTATAGAATTTATAGTTTGTAATTTACAAATTTGTAATTTGGGAATTTATACATAATTCCCACAAATAGAATACTATTTTTCCTTTCTGCATTGTTACGTCTTTTTGGTGAGTAACATGTTTCATTAAATTTATACTTTTAATTAAAATACATATTATGTATACGGTTGGTCAATATTTATCTCAGTAGGTATCTCAGGTATTTATTCTCAGGTATTTATTCTCCTTTGACAAACGTTTGTAGACTAATGAGTATGAGTCCAACAATGACTTTACCACTGCTTGTAAAAACTGATCTTTTGGTTGATGTCTTTTGCAGCCAATAATGATTTTTTTTCTTTCTATTTTTACCAGTGAAAATGTCAAAATTATTTTTACTTTGTTTCATTGTGTTCCTACTTTCTATGAGATTTGGAGTCTATTTGTATAGCGCTTTTGACAATATGTATTGCCACTAAGCAGCTTTACAGAGTTTAGGCCACCAAAAAAACAAACAAACAAACAAACAAAAAACAGAGCATTTAACAGTTTTGCTGTTATATGTTCTGGAAAATATATTTAAAATGCCAAAATAATTTCTGTACTGTTTTGCTCAAAGCAGTATTATTTATTAATAGATTATTGAATAACTAGATCTTCTCCATGGACCTAGACAAATAATTTCAGTTCTAGATAAAATGTGGTTGAACTGCATTTAATTATCATTACATAATTCAGTCAAAATTAAAATTACTGTTTTAAACTTCACCACATTTATACCTTAACTATTAACAAAATCTGTGTTAATTTGTAAATGTAATTTAAATTTTAATTACGATGCACTGCTAATGATCTGTTAATAATAAAGTCCATGGTTCAGGTATACTCTTTGGGGAATGGATGATGAGTCAAAAAAAAAGAGAAAAGAAAAAGTATTTTATTAGTGAAATATGCAAAAGGTGAAGAACATATTTTATGATATGGTGTGCACAAATGATTAATAAAATTTTAAATGGAATTATATTTTTCAAATACTATTCAAAACTAAAGTGATTCCTTTTTTTCCTACATTCATCAGGTGCATAAACATTCTAACAAGTTAAGAACAAACTTTTCTAGAAAGGGGGTTTGTATTTAAAATGACATGAGTATGAGATGAGACGGTAAAACTTAACAACCCATCCCTGATATCCCTCTGTACTTCTTGAGGTGAACAGCTGGAAAAGAGCTTCAAACCTTCCTTGAAACTTTTCCCTCCAGCACCTGTTCACTCACCTGAAGCCATTTAGCCCTTTTCATCTTTCTCTCTCACTTCTCTTAGCCTCCACTTCATATGCGTCAACCAAATCAAAAAGGACATACATTGTTAGCTTGGCTGGTGAAAACTACACCAGTCATATTAGTTGGTTTTGGAGGGAACAGCTGCAGGTCATTCGTGCATCCACACACACACACACACACACACACACACACACACACACACACACATACAGACACACACACATACAGACACACACACAGAGACAGACAGACAGACAGACAGACAGACACACACATACACACACACATATACATACACACACACACACACAGACAGACAGACACACACACACACACACACACACACACACACACTCACACAGTTCCTCGACTCAGATCACTAGTGCCAGTGTAAACCCATGCTTTTGTGACCAATCCAACCCTGTGGTGTGTGTGTGTGTGTGTGTGTGTGCCTGCGTGCGTGCGTGCGCGTTGCGGGGCTTGCTCTCTAAACGTAATGAGAAGAAGTTTGGAATATGACAGGAGCTGAGATCACATGCTAACTGCTACTTCTAGGTCTCATTAATTCTGACAAGTGGTTTATTAGGTGACAGTCAGGCTTTTGCCCATTTAAAAATTAAAGAAAATCTTTGTGGGCATAGACCAGTAGGTAACATTTATTCTGACACGTGGTAGAAACGGGTGGACTTTTTGTGTTATGCTTACGCAAACATTCAGTGCAGTATCACTTCTGAATCAAATTAAAATTTTCAGTATGCAGTGATGGATGTTCAATTGTGAAAAAAAATCCATTGACAAGAGAAAATTTGCACACATTCAATCTAAATAAATCAAATAAAACAAACCAAAGAGTGCACAGGTCACCTTCTGAATACATGTATAACATGAGGACGCTCAAATATTTTAGTGTTTATATTTCAGTGTTTCATTTTTTTTGCTCCAAATGTAAAACTAATTATGAAACTATGGATGGGTCAATTATTTCAAAAGAATAATGAGATTACTTCACAATTTTTACAAGGGAAAGCTAAGGCCACAAGCTAAAAGGTTTTAACTCTAAACGTTTAACTCTTACTGAAAAGTAAAATCTTGTTACCTTGTGAACTCTAAAATAGCTTTGTTACTCAAAAGTTATGTCTGGTTATGTCCTGAAATTTTAACATTAAGGCAAAAGCACATAAGCAACACTGAGTAAAAAACGACAAGCTAGCCTGTTTGATTCCAATAGAAACTGAAGTTAAGATTTGTTTTAACGTTGTTTTTTTCTATGCAGCGAAATGAAAGTCATACATTTTCTTCTCCATGTAAAATTATCACTGACCAGTGTCGGCCAGATGCTGCTGGAGAAACTGCTGTAGGAAAGTAGAGATGGTTGCTACTCACCACCAAATGGGATAGCCTCCAAGCACTCGCGAGCTGGACAACCACACGCACAGTAGAAATCCAACAAGGTACAAATCCATGAGATAAGCGTGGGTGGAAATGTCTATTGATCAGTTCATAGGACTTCCACTAAGTGGCCAAAAATGTAGCCTGCACAGGTCTTAAAAGCAAACTGTGTGGGATTAAATTTGAATTTAAACTAAAATACAGACAAACAAAATGTGTATATAAATAGTTATTTTTTATCGTAACAGTGAAGTGTGTTTGCCTCCTACTTGTTAGAGAAGTAAATGTCTAACACACTCACACACGCTCCTACCCGTCGTCGCTAACCCTCCCTCTTTCTGAGCTTCTTCCCTAAGGTACATATCTTTTTCTCTCTCCACTTTTTTTTCCCTCAGGATGTCTCATCCACAGGCCAATATTAGAGAGAGAAAGAAAGAGAGATAGGATGATGGAGGTTTGGAGATGTCAACTGGAAAGCCAATCAGAGAACATGGCCTTAGGTTACACACAAAAAAATTATTATTCCTGCCCATCTGTCAATCACCCACCACCCCCTGGTTATGCAGCAAAGAAAGAGCTGGAGACCAAGTGGGAGGGTGTATGAAAGGAAGGATGTCAATGACTGAGTTTGTAAAAAATACATGAAACAAACAAACGATAAATTATCACAAGGTGACTTAAGAGTTTTTTCACATTAACACATTACATGAAGCAATGCGGTAATATACAGTGTAAGTGGAAATCAACTCATTTTCCATCCAAAATATAAAACACTGAGAAGTATTTTTGATGGTGCCCCAAACCCCCCAAACCCCCATATGAAGCCACCACACAAAGGGGACACAATAAAACAATAAAAAGTGGTGACAGGGCCAGGCATGTAGTGATATATGCCCCGGTGGCCCAAAGGCAGCACATTTTACATAAATGCCATTGTCATTCGGGTGGGCTGACTCGCAGACGGCACGACACAGCACTTAAAAGGTGGCGTCACATTGTTCAACGGCCCTCATTAAGCTCTGCGAATGTCAAGAAATGTCATTTATGCTGGCTATCAATGGGGAGGTTTCGTCTGCAAGAGGGTAGAGTACGCTCATTGGGATTTCATCACATGGATCTTAAATCAGATATCATTACCTTGTAAATCAACGAGGTCCAGTCTCATCATCAACTTGATAGCCTAAACATCCCTTTCAACACTACTACAAATAGTGTTACCTGCAAGGGGGGCAATCGTGCATAAAAAGATCCCAGTTGCACCTGTATGAAGAAACTTTCTAACCTTAATTATACTCATTACATTAGTTGTAGACTACAACTCTGAAAAAGTCAATGTATTGACTCATGTGAAAGAATGAAAAAAGGATTGAATTCATTTGCATTACCACAATACTATGACTATAAGGCCCTATTTTGGAGCTTTGGAAGTAATTAATGTGAAGCTTTCCATATATTTAGATGATTACTGCTGTTTGTCGCTGGTCCACTGACTTATTCTACCCCAGACTGGTTAAGTCTCCAGCAGGGAGCTGGAGAATTTTAGGCTCACACTCAGCAGGGAGAGGTGCTGTGTGTCGGCACAGGAGAGAGAAAGCTCTGACCACAGTCTAGAGGTCACTTTCCCAGTGCCCTTCATTCTTCTCCCTATAGCCTTTATTCTTTACTTCAAAAGGACCTACACTATAGCTGCCTGTGGCTTAGCTCCTGCCACGGGGGGCCATCCATTCGCAGATCTGCCATGGATGTTGGTGGACACTGCCCTTTCGTGCCCTTCACAGATCATTTTTGTAATTTCTCCTTTCAACTGAATAGGTTTAAAATAATCTCAGTTAATCTTTCACAATGACCATTTAGTTCCATATTAACATTTTTGCATGCATTTTTTGTCCAAACATTTATTTCCTAATCTTTGTTATGGTACCAAACTCATCCAGATCCTTTCTGTGTGGAGTTGCATGTGTCTGCGTGGGATTTTGCTGTGAGCTCAGTTTTCCCACAGTCAAAAAACATGGTTAATTGGAGGCAATTAATTGTCCAATAGGTTAATATACCTAGCCTCTAGGATGAATAAACCATGGCATTGTAGTGTTGTCCCAAGCCCGGATAAATAAGGAGGGTTGTGCCAGGAATGGCATCTGACATAAACACTATGTCAAATCAGTGTTGCAAATCATGATCCACTGTGGCAACCCCTAATGGGAGCAGCTGAAAGAAAATTAGGCAGAATCAAAAAATGGTACTAAATTGGTTATGAATACAGCCGAACTGGCTTCTTTTGACAATTGGTTCTCAATGGAAGCATGACTCTTGTGGGATGCAAACATGAGTAACAGAGGACTGCTTGTCCGCAGGTCACCGGTTGAAAACTCCTACAGTAGAAAAGGTAGAACCCTTTTACAGGTAAAATATGACTTTTGTGAAGTTTTTGGCAAAACTACAACTTTCCAGGACTTTCAGACAATGAGAATGCACACAGGTGTTTTGTGTTTTGTTTTATCCACATTATTATGCAGACATTTGAGTTTTAGATTCATAAAAGTCTGTCGAGCATATTCAAATGTTGTTTTTTTTTGTAATTTATCGTTTTTAGGGTCTATATCCTAGTCAGAGTTTACTGAGGGGACAGCACTGGGCACAAAGCCCATTTATATGGGTTTGCAGTCAATCATGAGACATTCGTTATTAATGAAGACCCAAAAAGTGGCAGCTGCTTGAATGATTAAGGAAGGTGAGGAAAACCTTCTTTAAACTTTAAACACTTGAATTAAATTAAATTAAGTTGAGGCATTTATGCATTGTCATTCACAACACCAAAATTAAGTTTAAGGAGCTAGTGATTTTCCAAGTTGCCAACAAACTGCCAAATTCCACATAATATTATATTATATTATAT
Organism: Microcambeva bendego; assembly: GCA_034509265.1. NCBI lineage: Eukaryota > Metazoa > Chordata > Actinopteri > Siluriformes > Trichomycteridae > Microcambeva > Microcambeva bendego. The sequence continues at coordinate 4,734,087 of JAYDZG010000008.1, read as the reverse complement.
TATATTATATTATATTAAAATATCACATAACTATTATAACCAATCTCATCAAGCTCTCTTTGCTCAGAGGCATTAGTGATGGACCATCACACAGTGTAAATGAGGATCAGAGGATGGAACAATGCAAAACTACAGGCTGCGCACATTACAAAGTCGTAATTGTGGAAGAAGAGGGTATGACATGTCTTAATTTAAGGTTTAAAAAAGTTGTAAAAATTCTTTAGTTTCATATTATTCATGCCCATTAAAAAATAGCCTTGCATTGTGCATGGAAGGGGGTGTAGTTGAGTGAGGAAATCCTGGGGGGCAATACCCACCCCAGAGCGACCCCCCCTCATCCCACAGTGCCAACCCTGGTTTAAAAGTTACAAATTCCACATCTGACTTATTTATAAGTCCCTCACCCATAGTCAGCAAAATAAATATTATATCTAGTGTATGAAATATATGACAAAAATTCTGGAAGAATCTACACTAAGAATGTCAATATGATTCATCATTTAACTGGATTTCAAGTAATTGTCGCAAATTCTTAAGGGCTTATTCAGCGAAGAATATGGGGTGGTGTGGGGGAGTGTTTTATGGTTGGCCCCATAACCACTTTTAAACCACATTTCCTAGGTCAAGGCCACACCGTGATGAACTGTCTGTAAATGAACTTGCAATTAGAAGCTAGCGTGTTCGTGTCTCGGCATGCACCGGTGCAGTGAGCATTGGTGAGACGCATTCCTTGAAAATCAAGTCTGTGTGAAGTTGTGGTCTTTATCTAGCCATTGTGCTGAAGTGTTCAAATCTCATTGTAACTCGGAGGAAGTCTTGATTCTTGTATCAATTGCACTTAATGAATTGACAGGAGTGGGCTCTCCAGCATGGAAATGAGAAGTGGCGGCTGATCTCTCAGGCCTGTCAATGTGAATAAAGAAATGGGGCAGGAGCTTTGACCCTGAGGTCAGGAGTCCCTCATCCTCCCTCATTTAGCTTTGTATGCAGACACTCCTGCTTTTTATTAGTTGATAGATAATATATCATCGGCAGCACTCTCATCCAACCACCACAATATAAAAGGCCACAAGTTTGTAAGGATTGTTTAGTGGTTTTAATTTGCCATTAATCACCATCTGACGAGCTACATAAAACTAAAAATGAATTGTGAAGTATGGAAGTAAAATCTTTTCTATCTTTAGAGATGCTTTGAGCTGACGAGCCAGAAAAAGGTGGAGTCTTGGTACACAATAATGGCAGAAGTTATGCAATTTAGCCTGTGGGGAATTACTTTCATGTTTGAGCTATCTCTGACTAAGTGTGAGCATATTTGTTAGTAAATTGAGTGTGTGTGGGTTTTGGGATCGGCATGCACACGGGAGGGCAGCGACACACTGAGGACCCCTGCTGTGTGGGTTTCTAAGGCGACCCAACCAAGGCCGTAACCAGGTCCAGCGCTTTCTCAGGCCTCTTCCACACTGGAGCCCCATCATCTCAGCTGCATAAAGCAATGTCTAGAGCCCCCCTTCAACACCTACACACACACACACACACACACACACACACTAAATCTGGGCAGTGTGACCGGACATAGGCAACCAATAAAACCTGGATTAGTAGGGCATCCACACACTGCACTACAGCAAAAAAGTTTCTTAACCCGCCTGGCCCGCCCTCTAGTCACACATGGCTTTTCTTTCATTCACTCAATCTCTTTTCCTTTTGTATTTTTTTGCTGCTCCCCTCCTCTTCATCTGACCCCTTTCTGCTAAGAATTTCATTATTTGTTATTTCCACGTTTGGGATAAAGAGAATCCTATGAATTAGCTTGTTCCTCAAGTTGTATAAGAAGTCTAGTTAATACTCTGTACCCCTAATCCCCTCCTCTTTTTGAATCAGAATTCTTTGCCCCACTACTATTCTTTATACAATATTGTAACCATACTATTAGCGGCTATATACTATACATATGTATTGGATTTTTTTCGACAAATAAACACAGTTGAAATGTTTAATTTAAATTTTAAACTTGTTTTTCAGTCTTACAGATCAAAATAAATTGATTTTGTTACATATTTTATTTCCTTGTACTTTGGAATACACACGAAAACAGGAGGCAAGTGTTAATTTGGCTCTGTTTTTAATGTACAACCCCAGTTTAGAAACATTTGGGACAGCAGAAAAAGCTAATTCTTAAAATTAATTTGACTTTATCACATTGGAGACATTATGAAGCTGAGATATTTCATGTTTTGTCTGACCTTCCTCTTCCACACTGGAGGCCTATCATCTCAGCTATAAAAAGTTTAATTCTCCACAGATTCTCTGTTGTTAACTACTGACAGGCCAGTCCAGTACTCGTACCCTATTCTTTTGCCTGCCTTTGTAATGTGCAGCAGGTCCCTGGAAAAGATGATGTCTTGGAAACATTTGTTGCTCTAAGAACTTCAATGTATTTATGGCATTTGATGCTGCCATCACAGTAGTGTACATGTCCTGTGCCTCATTCTATAACAGACCCTTCTGGTCTTGTTTTTATTACAGTCTGGATAGTCTTTTTCATATATATAAAACGATTGTCAGATAAAACAAATGTAGAATTCTTTACATAATTATGCTTTTTAGTCTTGGAGTAAACGACTGTTTCAAGTTGTGAACTAAAAAACCAGGGTGCCAAACTGTTATGGCTTGACATGGCTTCTATTTTAGTTGACTAAAGAGTGTAGACATCATTATTTCTATTTGAGAAAAGACTGTAGGTTCACACAAGTGGGATGAAATTTTGTCAAATCTGTTCACATTTTTTATATTTGAATGTTTGTCTTCAGCTAGTAACATCATTTGAATGTTAGATTGTAGGGTTACCATTCATATGTGAATGAAATAGCATATTGGCACTGACTTTTTCCTGAATAAAATTATGTTGGTGTCTTTGTTCTTGGTTGTGCACTCATCTTCACAGGTTCAAAAAGGAAAACGTGAAAAGCTTTTAGATCCACAGTACTTCAGGGGAACTGTGGTGTAGTTATGTAAAACTACATTTTCTGTCAATCACGTTCACCTGTTTGAATGAGCATTGTGAACTGTGCGATTGACTGGTAGATTGTGTATTGGCATCCCAGCTTAAGGCATGCTCAATGCTTAAGGTTTGGTGAGGAAGAATGTGACTGGCCACACAGACATCAGGGTCTGTCCTGACAGATGCTTTTCTGGATGGATAATCAAAGATTCCACAACACACAATCCAAAAAGAGCATCCCCCCAATGTAATAGCTACAATTGGGATGACTCATATTACAATTAAAAATGTTTTGATCCCAGTTTGCAGAACTTTATGGGTCACTTTAATACACTTTTAAACACAGCTAAACATATAGAGCCAGTAACAACATTGATTCAGAAAGTGTCCACAGGTTAAAAAAATCTGGATGGATGGATGGATAAATATACAGTTCTAACTAGGGCTATTTATGTATACCAGAGCTATTTCCAAATTTGTGTAAATAGATCTAAAGTTTATATATTGTCCTATAATCATAATAAAAAATGATCATAAGAGTGTGAATAAAAATGGTAATTAGTTAGTCGTGTATTATAATAATAACAGCAAAAATATTAGTACTGCAGTTGTTTAAACAGTATTCCCAAAAGTTCTGCATTTGATACACTCAAACCAGAATAAGATCCACATCCATGTGATTACAATGTCAGTGCACTAGAGAGAATCGTACACCACCCAAATATCATCTGGTCAGTGGGTCTCGTCAGAGTGTCTTTTAAAAAAATTGAAGGGAATGAATGGGACAAAATGAAACAAAAAGATGATTAAAAATTGTACCAGTGGAACGAATAATAGTATCCAAAAGCTGTATACAAGTTATTGTCAAGTTAAAAAGTCAAGTTCAGTCAATCAAGTACCAGACCAAAAACCCCTGTGGCAAGGAAAAACTCCCTAAAAATACAGGAAGAAAAGTCCGTTGTGAGTTCTGGGCATTCTTGGTGACAACATGCCATGAGCCACATTGTTGAGACGTTGTGACTTAAAGTCTATATCCTTTAGAGGTGTAACAGGTTTCCCTCAGAACAACAGAATATATAGTTAAAAAGTGAAATCATTAAGATTACAGTGAACCCCCGCTTATTCGCAGTTCAGGTTTGCGGACCCCGTATTTCACTGATTTTTCCCCTGGAACCTAACATAATCATTTGCGGAAACCACCACAAGTTTGCAGAAATCATTATTGTGTCAATTTACAATATTTTATGTGTTTTATTAATTAATTAATTTATTTACCATACTTATACCAAAGAAAACGTGCTTGCATGAATGACAGAACGTACATATTGGGGTAACATCGGCACAGTGTTACTCGCTGGTTTGGGGTAAGTGGTGTAATA
>JAYDZG010000008.1:4672378-4687279 GCA_034509265.1 Microcambeva bendego | reverse complement strand
TCGTCCATCCAGTCTTTTGGGTTAACCTTAATGTGAATGCCACCTGGAAACCTTTCTTTTGGAAAAGTCTTCCTCTTGAAAATTACCATGGGTGGTAGTTTCTGGCCATTAGCCTAGCAACCAAGAAATACAGTGAAGCAGGACTTGTCCCTGTTTTCTCAACAGTATGGTTCACGGGGATGTCTAAGGTGAGGGGGACCTTGTCCATTGCCAGATCTTCTTTTCAGTGATCTTGTTTTTGTAGTAGGTGCAGAAAATGGCCAGATTTTTAATCCTTTGGCAGTTGCTGTGTGATGGTAGTTCTTATGCAGATGGAGAGATTATGCCTTTTTATAAAAACAGAAGCACGAAGAAGGACCTCCTCAAAAGTGTTGACCGTCATGGCACATGCTACCGCTTTTGCCTTGAGTTGAATAGAGACTGTAGAGATGCTTCTACCTGCTGTTCTCTGTTCAATAACCCACTGTTCAATTTTGTCCTAAATGTTTGGTCTTCTTTACTTGGCGCAGGTCATCTTGCTTCCTCCACTTCCATACCATTGATTCATTCATGAAATCTGCTTCGTAAGCATGTCTCTTAACAGGTGCCATTTTGGGGTCCTTATACACACACCATAAGATTATGTTGAAGCAAAGTATGTATTACTCCGCAAGACTCCTGACTACGGTAGCCATACTTTGTAGCTTACCAAAGTCGTACTAAAACAATATGACAGATTTTTGAGTGCCGGGTACCACATACAATTGGTTTGAGGTCAACCAGAATTAATACATAAGGCACACAGGATTATAAGGCATACTGTCGATTTTTGAGAAAATTAAAGGATTGTAAGTGCACCTTATAGTCCAAAAAATACTGGAATCACATTTTCATTAAGGTCGAGTGTATTTTGGATGACATTTTGGTCATGTAGAGACATTTTCTGTAGGTCAATCCCATGTCTAGACAGGACAACCTTTTGTACGTTTATTATCTGAACGAAATCTTTTTTTTCTTCCTAGCTTCTTCGAAATTGTATTTTCAGTACACTCAGATAAGACCGGGCGTCAATGAAGCATCAAAGCTGCCTGAATCAATTTTGTGAAGCTGATCCTCTCAGATTGCAAATCTCTATGTTATTGGTGCTGACACATGAATTGTCGGACTCACTGATCTAAATAAGAAAGGATGATTTAAATTTAAATGGTAAAATAGCTGTTCGTGTTTTCTCCATTTGTCTTAAGCTGACATGACTGAGCCTGTAAGCAGCGACTGGTACAAAAACATTTTGTTTACCAAAAACATGTTCAATGAGTTCATTTCTCCTTTGAAAGTTCTGTGAAATGACATTTTACTAACAACACATCATATAGTCATTGGCTTGTCCAATGGAGTGAATGTCAGAGGGAATTCCTGTAAACTTCTGCATTTACTCTGCTGGCTGCTTGATGATGTCTGTAGAAAGGAGGGTGTTAATGGAGGTTGGTACGGTCCTGTCCGTCACTGAACCCGGTCACTCGTGTGAAAAGGAAGTGGTGTGTTACTGCACTGTGGTGGGTCACTGTGTTGAAGGTGCCATGTTACAGTCAGGGCCATCCTTGATCAGGAGTAGAGGAGGCTTAATGTGATTGGGTAGGGAATGTGGAAAAAGTTGGAGCTGGATAGTTAAAACATTTAATCATATGTGTGCAAACTATTTTATTGAAAGAGATCAAAGGGGGTTGGCCAACAATTGCTCTGTTTCCAACTCTTTCTCATAGTTCCAACAATTTTTGAAGTGAAGCTTGGGCTAAAATTCCTTCATGTAAAACAGTTAGCAAAACTGCTCTGATTATGGTTACAAAACAATTAAAAACTGATTTGATAATTTCCCTTTAGTTAAAGAGCTTCAAGTCACTTACAGTTCATTCTTTTCATGTCTGCAAAGAGAGGAAAACTGTGATTTGAGTGGCCGGGTCTCAGTTGGTAAAAAGCCAGTGATTGAATGGGTCTGAAATGTTGAAAGAAACATAATTGTAGAGAAACGTAATTGAGGTACATTTGGACAATAAGTACCATTGCAATAAATTCAACATTAATTTCACATCATTTTAACCTTGCACAAAATGTACCTTTCAGAGCTTTTCTTTAGTGTAATGTTTAAAAAATACATCTACAAATTGAGACAGCATGGTAAATGCAAAAAATAAAAAACAGAGAGGGTGTGTTCAAAAATGTAGGGAGCTGCCTTGCTCCCTTTTGATGTCTACCTTGGCTAGAGAACTAGAGAGTGTTCTATTAAGTCATCACTTTATAAGTCAGGTTATTCGAACGTGCTACATAGCAATAAGATCGCATTTCATCAGTATTAGCATCATGCCATACAAAACAATAGGACAAGGTGGCACAAGCATTAGCATTTCAAATAATGTCTACCAAAAGTGCTTAACCTTCACTGAATCAGGTAACTTAGTAGGCAGGATTAAAAGGCATATAGGAGCGTGCACTGGATGACAATGATGCCTAGGTAGAGAGCTCCCTAGGTTTAAAACATTTACTTTGACTTGTATTTCATTTCAAGCATGTTTTGATTTCTTTGTTTAAATATATGTTCCTGCATTTCAGGGCTGCAACACAACCCAAAGAATGTTGGGACAGTAAAGCATTTACAACTTTGTAATGTTACATTTATTTTCACCACACTCAAAATACATTTTGGCTCCAACGCAACAGTATGGGGACATAGATGTTGCGTTTTTTCATTTTAAAATTATACAACCCTTCTCTACTAGAGATAGGTCAAAACTGCAGCCAGGCCAGTCTAGTACTCGTACCCTCTTCTAGCCTTTGTAATGTGTGCAGCAAGTGTGTTTGCATCGTCTTGTTGAAAAATGCATTGATGTCCCTGGAAAAGATGATGTCTTGAAGGCAGCATATGCGGCTCTAAGATCTCAAAGTACTTTTCTGCATTAATGCTACATCACAGAATTGTAAAGGATCTTTACCAAGGTCTAGACCACACAGCGTAAAATGCAAGATGAATTCATGGTAATGGTTGGTTGATGAGTAGAAGAATTATTGAAATATATAATTTGGTTAATGTACTGGATTCTTTTTTCCTTGTTCGGCTACTCCTGTTAAGAGCCGTCACAGGTGATCGTGATCCACATTGTTGATTGGCATAGTTTTTGCATTGGATGCCCTTCCTGCCACAAACTTCCCTATTTATCTTGGTTTGGGACTCGCACGACAGGATAATTCAGTGTGTCCACTGAATTGCATGTTTTTGCAATGCAGGAGCATGTTTTGGACTGTGTGAGGAAATTGGAGCTTCCGAAGAAAACCCACGGAAAAACACGGGGCGAACATGCAAACTCCACACAGAAAAAGAATCAAACACACCGTACCGGGTTAATGCATGGAATAAAGGGGGGATAGGAAAATGCAGTGTATGGGTTGGTTAATGCACAGAATGAACGCACTGGATTGGCTTGGTACGCGCGCGTGCAAAAGGAACACGGTGTACGGTGTGCTCACGTGCATACATACGACAATGTACAGAGTGGTAAATGTTGCAGTATTAGTCCTGTAGAGAGCAGTAGATAGGTTATAGACATGTCTGATGGCGGTTTACTGTACACGGGGGTAAGGACACAGAACATAGTGGGAGGAGCAAATTCTCGGTTCTCTTTACGTTTCCTCACGCGCCAGTGCGAAGAAGAAATCTAACATTTTTACCAGACTCTCTCTCTAATAGACGCCGAACGCGTGAAATACTTTAAAGAGTCCAGAAGAAGCGGCGCGAGCGCTAATGTGTTTTAATAATACGCACGCTGAAGGAGAGCTGTGTGAGCTCGAATAACCGATCCAGCCGATCTAACCCGCCATACCCACTCTGGATACCGGGCAAGGAGAGAACACACACTCGGACACATTTTTCACGACTACCGTCTGCTCTTGTAGAGTCGTTTTCTATTTTAAAACAAAAACAACCGAATCTTTACAAGGTGAGTCGACTCTTATTGTGATTCGCGTGTAGCCTGACACACAGCGCGCGCTCTCGGGTTTAGTGCACGCTCTGACAGTTCGACGAGTCTTTACCACTCGGGTTAGCATCCAGGCTACCCAGCTACCTAGTACGCCTACAACTTGTTTACGAGCTGTGCGTGTTTACATTTTTGGAACTATGTACAAAGTCATTGTCGTGGCGGGACATGGTGCTCGTTCTTGTAAGCTGGGGGCTTGGGAAATACCCATCTTTAGTTTAAAATACAAACTACAGTTTGTTTTGTTGGCACGTTCGCACATGCACTCTACTGTAAGGTAAGATCGAAAATCCCGGGACTGCACTACCACCTGTGAGTTAGCTTAAAACACAAACAGTTTAGGTAGGTTTGTTTGTTTATTTATTTTTTGTTTATATTTATTTGGTGCATTAATGACAGACACAGTAGTTATTCGTCAAGGTTATATCAAACACACTCATGGACAAATCAGTATCTCCAATGTCCCTAACTTGCATGTTTTTAACTAAACCCACACAGATACATGCAGACTCCAAACAGAAAGAACCCAAGACCTTTTTCTGTGAGCCAGCACTGAGTTAGGTAGGTAGTATGTGGAAACGTCAATAGCTTTGCCCTCAAGTACTCAAGGCTTAATACACACTTACAACTTAAAAGTTACTTACAACTATTATCCAGTGCAGATATGGTTCTGAGGGTACATGGGGGTAGAAATTTGGCTTCTGTGTTTATTTGGCTTCAGATAATCTTAAATGGTCCTCCGTGGGTTTCCTCTGGGTGCTCCAGTGATACAAAATTGGTTTGATATACTAATGTACTAACATATACTAATACAACTTGTTTAATGAATAACAGTTTCCTGTCAATATTGTAACCAAAGTGTAAAGCATGGCATTAAAAATCCCAATAACACCCTTTTTTGCAATCACTGATGTATTTATATATTTTACATTTTTTTTAAATAATAAAAAAAATATATTTTTTTGATCAGAGTTCAGTTTTATTTGTCTGTCAGATATTTACAGTTGTTTCAACTGTAAGATGAATTCAGTCTTGACCACTGCTTTATTTTCCAGCTTTAGACATGACATAAATCTTTAGACATGACATATTAAATCTTAATATGACCTGATTGTAGGGAATAATAGTTAATCTCATTGTTCAATTCAGAAAAATAGGACAGTTTGCTGAAAATATGGTAAATATTACACATGAACATGAGCATTAGGTCCTTAACTGCAGCCACTCTCTGCAAAGTTTGTGTTTTTCCTGAGAGTACTCTGATCTTTCAATCTTTCAAAAATATGCAAAAAATGAACTCCTATTTGGTGTGATATTGTTCAGCAGGTACACAGGGTGAATTTTGGCATCTATACTTACCAGATTATCTTTAATGGTAGATCATAGTTTTCCTCACAGTCAAGATTATAATTATATTAACCAGAGAGTCTTTAATATTTTTATTTGTAAAACGATGGTTCTAATTCTAAAATTGGTTTGGCAAAGGGATATAAATAAGCCAGTCTGCCTCTGGTGTTAATCATATTGAACAGTTCAGTTTTATCATTTGTCATAAATTTAACGATTCAGTCTTGACCACTGTAGTTTTAAAGCCATTACATATTTCACACTATGAATGTAACACAATACACTACTCACAATGTGCTTTTCCCCTGATTAAAAAAAAATACATTGAAAACAATTGACACATCTATCCATTGGCAAATTCTGTATTTGTGATTCTCTTTTTTAATCTAAATAATGAATGTCCTTTTACACTTGAGGTAGGTACAAACTATGCAAAATAATCTGGAATTATCCCAATATGACAGACCCCTGGCAACCAGACATAGAGAGCCAGTGACATCATGTAGGCAAGGTGTATAGTGCCAGTGCCCTCTGCTGTTTAAATGAATATTGATTCATTTGCATTTACTTTTAAGTCTTTAAGTGACTTAGACTACTGAGACGGCTTATAGTCTGAGAAATTGATGGTTGAAGGCCTTGCTCATTGGCCCAACAGTGGAAACTTGGCAGTGATGGGCCCTGAACCAGTGACCTTTGGAGTACTTGTCCGGTAACTTAACCCCTAGCCCACATTTAAATAGTGGAATTTTTGACTCAGTTGTGTGATACAGACGAGACTTGAAGTTGGAGATTGGATAATAAATATTTCCTTTTTGATGTCACACCTGTTTCTCCTCAGGGCTCATAATAAAACTGTCATTTCACCGAGCCTCCATTTGTTCACACTGCGTTCCGTTTTACTCATTTGTATCTTAAACTTGTCTAACAGTCTGATTTGCATTTGTAATGTGTAGATTGCGTTCATGCTGATTTTGATTATTGTTGGTTATTAGAGATGATTAACTGAGTGACTCATTAGCTCAGTAGCCTGATGTGACCCTGAATCATGGAGCGCCAAACTTCTTTGGCCTTCTTCCAGGAGCTGATGCTGTATTAACTGTTTACATTAGGGCCGCAGATATTGATTAATTTTGGAATTTTGGTGTTCTACCGATTATTACAGCAATAAATCAAACAATAGGAAGAAATACTTTTGCTTTAATAAAAAAACAAAAAGTAGTAACAGTTAATATAATTAAAATACTCTTAAAAGGTTTTTTGTTTGTGTATAATGTGATTGAAGTGCAGAAAAGTAACAGTGCCTTCTTTAATTATTGAATTAAATATTACGAACGCTTGATAGCTAGCTTGATTAGAGGTTTGCTTGACCAACACTGTAAATGTGAATACTTATTGACATAGTTTGCCTAGGGGTGGCATTGTGGCACAGTAGGTAGAGAACGTTCTGGGTTTGATTCCCAGCTGGAGGATTTTGATTCCTTCCATCTGAAGTTTGAATGCTCTCTGTGTCTGTGTGGTGTACCTGTAGGAGCTCTGACTTCCAGTGCAAAGATGTGTTTAACATTGAACTCGAACTGATAAATCAGACATGCACATGAACAAAGTCCTCATTGTCTTGGACCTAGTAGGTAGAGCTTTGGTTTGACAACTGAAAGATTGGCGGCTCAAATCCAGGGTCTGCTTTGCATCCATTGTTTATTTTTTGACCAAGACCCTTATCCCCGTCTTTCCTTCATCCCTGTCTATGCTTTGACCCCATTTTTCCAAAACAAGTTGGGATATTAGTTGTACTTTACATCTGTATACAGTGAAACATTGACTTAATTGATTTAATTGGTTCTGAAGTTCTGAATATTAAACCTATCTTTTCCCCAAATAAATAATTTAAATAAAATGTATTTGTGTGAGACAAAATGTTTGTTCACTGGTGTGTGCCCTAAACCCTTGTGATCTGTCTTGCTGTCTTAATACCTACATAGTCAGCTACCTAAGTAAATAAAATGTTCATTCAAACATTTACTAAGCTAACACAGTTAGCATCATGTTATTCAAACCGATGGGATGAGGTGGCTTTATAAGAAGTTCTTTGCCCCACAATCCTGGGAATGTACTAGGCCCGCTCCCCTGTTTCTGACGTCATGTGTTTCTACTTTAAGTTTAAATAAATCCTCCATAAAATAAAATGCTCAAATGGTAAGTGTTTCATAACTCAGAGTTCCACTGTCTATAACACATAAAGGAAATCTTATTTTTGATGCTGTTAAGATGACTATAGTGAACTCATGTGCCGTTTCATCAGCTGAATGCAATTTTTCCATAATTCAGATTGTTTTTTTTATTTAGAATTAAATCGTATGAGAGTAAAGACTGTTCTAGGGAGAGATGATGATTCACATCAGCAATATACCTGACCTACTTTTGCTAATTTCGTTCCTCCTGGCAGTGAGGCGAGTTGAAGTGTACGCCGCAGTGACTGATACAAACCCCATTTCCTAAAATGCTATAACAACTGAATTTTTATTTGATTTGTTTGCTTAAAGGGTTATTTACTAATACAAAAAGTAAAAGAATGTCAGAAACCACATTGTTGACATCACATTCATAATCCATAGGTTTGTGTTATGGATTCATAGGATTCAAGTCGATTTATTATCCATTTAAACCAATTTGAGGTCTTGTGGTGCATTGTTACATCCCTACTAAACAATATTTATTAAACAAAGCATAGGCCACATTAAATGTATTATTTGTTTTGTAGCTCTTTGGACGTGGCCAGCATGATTGTGACCCACAGCTTATTATTAAGTGTTAAACATGCACACAAGTAATTTCTAGTAAATCACATATATCATTTGATTATGATGTTGTGAACTGCTCCACATCTGGCAGGGCCAAGCCTCATTGGGCCCCTAATGTATGGACATGTTCGTCAGACAGCTGTCTTAATATTCCTTACTGTAGCTACTTTTTGTCTTTCAAATGTCTTTTTAATACTGGAGCAATACTCTAGAGTACACTTTTCTTCTGGTTTTTGTGGGAGCCATGTGTGATCCGACTCTCATGACTTCTGTGGTAACGGCAAACCACGGGGTCCTTTCTGTCGTCTTTTAACATTGCTGTATAGAACGCTGAAACCTAGTTCGTCCTTGTGTAGCCTGTACATTTGACTGTTGCAGTCTGTAGCTAGCTGTGTGTCCAGCCTCTACTCTAGATAGTTTATTTTTTTAATGTATGGATGTTTTACACTTATAAAATAATGATAGTGATGTAACGATGCAGTTAATAGCTGTTTTAAAAAATCCACATCAAATCAATTTGACATGTGTATTAAATTGATATTCACTTCAAACAGCAGAGGATGCTGATGCTATAGATCTCATCTGCTTGACATCATTCATGCTATTTTCCTGGTTGCCAGGTTTGGGGTTCTCCAGTCAAATTGGGCTTAATTCAACTTTGTTTGGCAAATGTTGTATCTACCTCAGAAATAAATGGGCATTCAATATTTAGACAAATAAAACAATCACAAATACAGCATTTTATTTTAATTTTTAAAGAGAAATTATAAAAGTTAGCGGCCATATTTTGTCTTCTATTGTATTTTGCTTTTAAAAAATGGGAAAAGGATTGCATCACATTGTGGGTAGAGTGTATCGTTGAATCCCAAATAATAATGCATAGATTATAATAGTAGAATGTTTTTTTTTCTTGTTTGGCTGCTCTCATTAGCGGTTGCCACAGCCAATCAAGATTCACACTATTGAATACACAGGATTCCCTTTCTGACACAACCCTCCCTATTTGGGCCTGGGCACTGGTGTGTACGTAGTGGCTAGATACCTTTAGGACAATTTGGTCTCCAGTTAACTTGGCTGCATGCAATATCCGAAATTGTTTTGTATAATATATGATTAGTGCACCAACTTAACCACTGAGGCATTATTTCACCTGGATGTGACACAATTATTAAAGCTGATGAGCAATTATTGAGTGTTGAGCAATTATCCTGATGCGAAATTGTCAACCGACAGCTAATGCTAGAATCATTATCTTCCTTTTTTATATTGGCTTGATGGAAGAACCCGAAAGAACAGTACGTTTGTAAATACCAGTAAATTGTCAGTGTGGCTGAAAGACAGAACACGTTATCTCATGGACTTCTTTTCATCATCTTCTTTTCCGATTTTGCTACCCTAATTAGGTGAAATAAAAAATTGACTTAATTTGTTGAAAATTTAAGCATGAATGGAAAGATGAAACAATCTCTGCTGTTCCTCCACTGACGTTAGAGCTGCAGATATTTTTTTAATCACGTTTTAATGATAATTCCAGTGAATCATCAAGTAATTGGATAAGAAATACATTTACTTTAATAAAGAGCAAAAATAAATACATATAATACAAAATAAGACAGCATCCCAAAAAAAGGCACACAGTAGCCTTAAAGTGAACACCTTTGAAATGCAAAAACAAATATATAAAAAGTAATCCAAAATTAAATGTTAAAATGTATTCAGACAACCTAAAACTAAGGCAGAAACATCACCTTCAATTTTCTCAACTTTCAGAACTAAAAATTTAAGCTACAGTTAAGAATGCAGAACATAAAGCTTTAAGGAGGTAAATACCTTCTACAGATGTGGTACATTTATTGTATGTGTGTTTTGCCTAAACCTTCAAAAAAGCATGTGGTTGTAGCACCGAAGAAAAAGTCAGTGCATCAAAAAGACGCTCTGATGTTGTGGAAGTTGTTCTGAGTGATCTAGAACAAAAGTAAAATTCGCACATGTGAAACACAGTGAGCTTTAGTACAGAATGTTAAATGAAGCTTCGATGTGTAAAATTTTGTAATCAGATTATTTGAAGTACTTGAGGAATTGTTCCAGCCCTACTGCAAATTCTTGTCAGTGTGGCTGAAAAAAAGAACAAGTGATCTCGTGGTCTTGCTGTTAATTTCTTTGCTAATTGTCACTACCCTGATAAGGCGGAATACCTTTTTTTACGTGAGGATATTTCATTTGTGTTATTTATTGATTTATATAAGGTGGGATTTGTTTTAAAATTTAATTATTAAGACTTTTTTGTACACAAAATTTATGACAAAAAGTTATGACAGTTATTTTCAGTAGTTTTATGCCACATTTATTTTTGTTGACTTCTGTTTAAGATCTCTTTACTGTTTATTTAGGGATGTGTAACATTTGGTGTCACCACAGCGGATCATGCATTATTGAATCAGCATACTTTCTACATTTTCAGAATTTAGTCAACGCCTTTATATGAAGTGACTAATGTTACAATATGAGCAATTGAAGGTTAAGGGCCTTGCTCAAGGGCCCAGCAGCAGCAACCTGGCAGTGGTGGGGCTTAAACCTAGTGGCTAGGCACCTATAGGACTACATGTTTTTGGACTGTTGGAGGAAACCTATGTGGACATGGGGAGAACATGCAAACACCACACTGAAAGGTCCTGAATCTTCTTGCTATGTGTTTTATTCACAGGTATTTACTTGCTATGGGTTTTATTCACAGTATTTACAGTAAAACTAAGTGTAGCCTAATTTAGGTACTGGACTAGTAATCAGAAGGTTTCTGGTTTGTGTCCCACCACTGCCAGGTTGCTGTTGATGGCCTCAGGCTCAGTTGATCAGCTGCTCAGACTGTATACTAGAACTGTAATGTAACTTGCTTAGATAAAGGCATTTGCTGAATGCAGACAAATGTAAATTATTTTGACCTGAATTCTGCTTTATTGTAAATAGGCCGTTGCAAGTTCTGACTCAGAACGATAAAATGTTTTTCAGTTGCTGGTTTAATTTCCCCACATGCCACTTCACCGTTCTTGTGTGACCTGTTAACATGATGTTGTACCATTGTGCACTTAAATAAAGTCATTACCCTTCATCCAGGCGGCATCTGTCGTGAGCTAAAAGCAGAGGTGGCACAAGTGTAGAATTTGACGACAGGCTGAACCTCTGCTAGTGTGAAACATTTGCTCAGGGCAGAGCAACCTTCCAGATAAGATGAGCTGCTGTACAGTATCAGCGCACCAGTTCACATCAGCACACACCCACACCCACCTAGGCCTCCAGTACCAGGGTGCAAATGCTCGCTTTTTTCTCGCTGTTTGCTTTGTACAGTTTATTTTAGAAACGCTCTATAAAAAGGGTTCGATCTGTATGAAAGAGAATGCACAATTTCTGATAAGTAACCTGCCCAACCCAGTGTCATGGATTTCCACATACAAAAGGTTGAAAAGGTCATAAATTCTCCAGAAACGAAGCCCTGTGCTGTGTAAGACTGGGCAATATTGCCATGAACTAACGTGGGAGGGAGGAAGGAAGGACAAAATTGATTATTTTCTTATCTATTAATCGATTCGGATTCTGATTATTTTCTTGTTCCTGTATAATGACACTGAAAAAAGACAAATACAATTTTTATTTTTTATTTGTATTTTTTTTACAAAAACTCAGCAAGAAGGTCCTGGGTTTGATCCCCAGGCAAGGTGTTCCGGAGAAGCCTTTCAGTGTGGAGTTTGCTTCTAGGTGCTCCGGTTTATCCAAAAACATGCAGTCTGGTTAATTGGAGACACTGAATTGTCCTATAGATACCCAGCCATTAAGATGCATAAAGCAGTGTGTTGTAGTGCCGGTCCCAAGCCCTAATAAATAGGGAGCGTTGTGTCAGGAAGGGCCTCCGGCATATAAACTATGTCAAAATTATTAGGAAACACCTGAAAAAAAGCAGTAAAAATGTACAATGGTAGTAACAGTGCCACAGCTAATTAGTAAGTTGTTACATTTTAATGTCCTTTTAAGTGACTCAAACTGTGCAAGCACCCCAAAATATGTAACAAAAATGATAACAATCATTATAACAAAACAGAAACAGAAATAGAAATAACTCTAATTTTAAGTAATGTGCAAGCAAACCTTACATTTACCCTGATTGAGATTAATAACCTAGGGAGCCACCTCGCTCTCTCACTGCCTATATATGCAGCTGCCTCAGTAGAAAGGATTCTATGAAGGTTATTCAAATAACTTAAAGATAACATTGGGTGGCACGTGTTCCCGAAAACACTTAAATTGTCTCTGACAAGCTCAAACTTGCAACTAAAACACTTGAAATTCAGTAATGGTGTATTTACATTTTTTAAAATTACTCTGGTTGCCCCACATCGTCTGTGATCTTTTTTTTTTTCAGAAATGTTATGTTGCACTGAATGCTGGAATTACCTTCATCTGTAAGGAATCTTCAGATTCTCCCTTGTTATTCACTGAACATAGTATTTACATTAAATATTTCTTACTATTGTAGTGAGAATGTTTTAGCATCTAGTATTTAAAACTTGGAACTATGATTGCAACGGAATTTGATTTTCATGGTATGATAACTGTCTCAGAAAATGACAGTTATCGTTATATCCCGGTATTTCACATTTGTTATTATAAGTTGCACTGACCCTTAAAGAAATGACAACAAAAGGTTTTTTGCTGAAAAACTATTTATTGTAGTTGGAATTTGGAACCATTTTAGTGACAGTTATGTATAAAAAGTCTTCTTTAAAAATATTAAAATTGATTAAAATGAACTAATTAATCACACTTTGCTGTAATTAATCGCATCTACCCTTAAAACTGAAGTTGTAATATTTTTATATTTATATTTTATTGTACAATAAACTCAATGATATGGATAATATTTATATTAGGAAAATAGTTTAACTGATTTTTTTAAATTTAGAACATGTTATCCTTTCTGCAGGCAAGCATTATGCACACACTGATATGCACAAAGAAGCGATCGGCATACAAGCACCGCATGAGAGAGAGAGAGAGAGTGAGAGATCAGTAAAAATTTAATTAACAAGACAAAAAGCTCCCGCCTGAAACACACAAAAATACTTTTATCCCCTATGGTTTAAAGTAAATGCCCAGCTGCGTTAATTGCATTTTTTTAATTTCATTTTTTCAATTGAACAGACATAGTCTCTCGGCCATTGTTGCCGCTATGTGTTTGAGCATAGATACACTTCAACTACAAAGGAAAAAAAATCCAGTAAATAACATTGTAGGATTTGTACCAAATTTATTTGTAAATTATGGTGGAAAAATAAGTATTTGGTCAATAACAAAAGCTCAACTCAATACTTAACCTTTATAACTTACAACCTTTGTTGGCAATGACAGAGGTCAAAAGTTTCCTGTAAGTCTTCACCAGGTTTGCACACACTGTAGCTGGTACAGTGGCCCATTCCTCCATGCAGATCTCCTCTAGAGCAGTGATGTTTTGGGGCTGTCGCTGGGCAACACAGTGTGTTTAGCGGTGTGTTTAAGGTCATTGTCATGCTGGAAGACCCAGCCACGTTCCATCTTCAATGCTCTCACTGATGGAAGGAGGTTTTGGCTTAAAATCTCATAATACATGGCCCATTCTTCCCTTAACATGGATCAGTTGTCCTGTCCCCTTTGCAGAAAAACCCCTTTGCATGCCCCAAAGCATGATGTTTCCAACCCTATGCTTCACAGTAGGTATGGTGTTCTTGGAATGCAACTCAGTATTCTTCTTCCTCCAAACACGATGAGTTGGATTTACATAGAGTTCTAGCTTTCTGCAGGTCATACATCAGGTCCCTCCATGTAGTTCTGGGGTTTTTATTCACTGTTCTCATGATCATTTTGTCCCCACGGGATAAGATCTTGCATGGGGCCCCAGATTGAGGGAGATTATCAATGCTCTTGTATGTCTTCCATTTTATTACATTTGCTCCCACAGATAATTATTCACTGCTTGCCTATTGTGGATTCACTTTTCCATGGTTGAGTTTGGAGTCTGTTTGAGGCTGTGGACAGGTGTCTTTTATACAAATTGCGAGGTCAAACAGGTGCCAATAATACAGGTAACAAGTGGAGGACAGAATAGCTTCTTAAAGAAGAAGTTACAGGTCTGTGAGAGCCAATATTGCTTGTTTGTGGGTGACCAAATACTTTTTTCCTCCATAATTTACTAATAAATTCTTTAGAAACCCTACAATGTGATTTCCTGGATTTCCCCCCTCATTTTGTCTCTCATAGTTGAAGTGTACCTATGATTAAAATTATAGACCTCTCTCATCTTTCTAAGTAGGAGAACTTCAGAGCATAATCAGCGGTTGACTAAATACAAATGCTGGTCATAAAATTAGAATATCATGAAAAAGTTCATTTATTTCAGTAATTTAATTCAAAATGTGAAACTTGCATATTGTATTCATTCATTATACACAGACTGATTTGTTTCAAATGTTCATTTATTTTGATGATTATAACTGACAACTAATCAAAATCCCAAGGACCATGGTATCCCTATACTTAATTGGCCAGCACACCTGACCTTAACCCCATTGAAAATCTATGGGGTATTCGGAAGTGGAAGATGCGATATGCCAGACCCAACAATTCAGAAGAGCTGAAGGCCAGTATCAGAGCAACCTGGGCTCTCATCACACCTGAGCAGTGCCACAGACTGATCGACACCATGCCACGCCGCATTGCTGCAGTAATCC